>DWQK01003258.1:0-11806 GCA_018231225.1 Noctuana stator | reverse complement strand
ACCTCAAATAGGACTTTAATCTTATTTCAGGTTGGATGTGGTTGTTCATAAGTTGCACTTCTTAACATCAGTCTAAGGGACCTACATATAAATACCTACCTTGCTCATTTCCTCAAATCGCTTGGCATCCTCTTCAGCCTGCTTTTGCTCTCTCTCCAGCCTCTCCTGTTCGCGAATCTTTAATCTCTCGTTTAATTCCTCCCACTCTTCCTCCTCTGTTAAATGCCTCTGTGAAGTACGCACAATAAATAACATCATTATGTTAAAAAAAAAATTATGATTTTTCTATAATATTACCAGAGAACAACTATCAGCAATGTGTTAAATATATTGTACAAAAAACGCATTATCGTTCATAAAACTTCTATCTTACTCATTTAGTTCCAATTATTCTTTAGTGATTATTCAAAAATAACTACTTACATAATATGTATTTTATTTGACTCACAGAATACAAAATATTACTTAAAGCTTACAAAATCTTGAATAAGTTTAGAAAATATTACATCCAGCTATTTAAAGTCTATCTACGAAGGTCATATCTAATAGTTTAATTGTTGAAACATTATGGTCATGTCAGATTTAACCTTTCTATTATAAGCAAATGTGTTTATTATAGTGTTGAAATATTTAGCTTAATCCACTACACTAGATAAACTACTACATATGGGTTGTCACCATTAAATTTGTAAACTAATTAATCTTTTAATTAAGACAACCATGAAGTTGATTATAAGATATTTATCACACCTGTGTTTGCTTAGTTGGCTATCAATTGTAACTGTTTGAGCATCAAATGAATAAGTATATAATTAATAGACGGTAATTGAGTATCAAATAACATTTAAGTAGTTTAATTACAAATAATCTATAGAACTCTAGACAGTGTTGGCGCATTAAATAGTCCAGTAACAAGCTACTTCTAACGTCATCTCTAATTACACAACACTCAGAGCAGAGATATAATATTAATTGTTTAAATTTTGGTAAAAAAACTGTTAAAAGTTTAAAGTTTAAATGGCTATTGAATCCAGAATGAACCCTCAATGGTAAAAAAGGTTGCAGGCATGATAAATGCTACACCACAATTCTTCTCAAGTTATCACTGCAGGCATAACACATTTCTGTTATAACATGCTGGCAATGATATCTCCCTATGGCCACCAGCTCGAAATTTTCAATACTAACCTGTCGTAACTCCACCATTCCCTCCTCTGCAGCATCATTTGTCTCTTGCTCCTCTGTCTCCTGGTCCTCTTTCTTATCTTCTTGCTCGCTAGTTTTCTCTTTATCTTCTGTATTTTCTACCTCCATAGGTTCTGGGAAAGAAATTACTTATTTAATTATATTTACACTACTGTGACAATTTTGTGTCAACAATAACTGACTCTTTGCCAGTGTGAACATGGTTCGACCATAGCCAGTAGCCTAAAACATTCGCAAGTAATACAGGAAATTCCTTCAGCAGACAAAATTTATTCTATTTCTATTTAACTAGAGCACATGCAATAGAGCACCCATAATTTATAAGCTACCGAAATAGATAATTCCAATCATTGTTGATGTAATTTTTCAAATATGATAAACATACATACTTTCTGTTCAATAAATGTTACTATCCATTAATGAGTTCTTATTGACAAATTTGATGACATTACTCTAATTAATCTGTATATTATAATTTATTAATAATCCATTTGTTATTAATTTAATTTGAATTTGATGTAATATAATGTGTGCCTATTAGGCAGCTATCCCACTGGCGTTTTACGAGCGTTAGCGTTTCTCTGACGTCAACGCTACGCAGACGCGGCGTTGACGTCACGTTGTCATTACGATTCCGCAACGTTAACGTACCGTCGACGCGACGTTAACGTCGCCGTCCCGCTCTGTCTGTGTGGGCGCAAGCGAAGGTTACAGCCGGCGGCCATTCGCACAGTTGTAGTCTCAATACATGTAATCACATGCAGTCTCAGGCATTCGCAAATATTTATAAAATTCCAGTTCACTATTTTTATATGGTTAGAGTACACTGCAAAATATTCACTTTCTTGAAATCTATTGGCCCATAAAGGGTTTTCCCAAAATTGACGATGATACTTTCTTTTTCTTTTACATAATTTTCGTCGAAGTAGCAATGCCAGTAGTGTTTCCTCGTCGGAATCCATTTTGTCTCTGATTGTACCCCTCAAATTACAGCATGTGCGCGACGTTAACGTTTCGTTCAGGGCAAGCGTAACATTAACGTGGCGTCTACGCAGCGTCGCCGCTGCTCAGACGTTGGACGAACGCCAACGCTCCCTAAACGCCAGTGGTATGGCGGCCTTATGACACCAATATGTTTTTACTCAATAATTAAACTACAACTGGGTAAAAACAGTTATTATTCTCCATATTTTCACATTATATCAAACACATTCTTAATGAAAATGTACTCATATTACATAATAATATCTTACCTTCAATGACAGGTTCTTTCGGTTCTTCCTTAAGCTCAGCCTCAGGCGATGGACCGCTATAAACAAAAATAAATGAGCTAAATTTCACGTCGTCTTAAGTTGTGTTTTTCCCAACACATGGAAAATCAATCATTCATAGTACCTGTTTTGAGTGCCAACATTTTAATTATAATGATAACATTCCTTGTTTATCAAAAATTAAAGAACATACTTACATTTGATCATCAATATTGTAAATATCTTTGTCATCTAGCATTTTGGGTTCTTCTTTTGTATCAGAGTTAGTGTCCTCCTGTACCACAGGCAGTGGAATCTCCTCTTGAGGTGGAGGCGGTACAGCTCTTGGAGGTGACTTAGCAGAGTCTTGTGAGGCATCTGATTTCTCAGGGTCATCTTCTTCTATGGGTTCAGACACCTCTTCCTGGCGTGTCTGAGCAAATAAAATTACTTTTATATTAAAACAGAATGAAAAACAAAATATAGAGGCAACATGAAGTTGACTATCCATCACATTTACTTTTTTTAATCTTGTCATCTAAAATAGAACATATCTTCACAGTACAAAATGTAATGTACAATTCTTTCATAACTTTAAAATAAATCTGATTAATGTAGTTAATTAAGTTAACTTCAATGAGTAAGCACTAAGTTTGTAAACACTTTGTGAAAAGGGTAATAAACTATATAGTATTACAAGTGCCAACTACAAGTAATTTCTTTACAAACCTTTGCAGGAGTTGCAGCCAGATAGGATGACCGTCTTCTAGTTGTTCTGGCGGCCGGTCGTCGTGGGGAGGCTGGTTCATCAGCTTCCTCTGTTGTAGTGTCAAGCATAGATGTGTCTTCAAAGACTGAAAAAAAAATTTTTCTATAAGCATGTATGTTTATAATTTAAGTTTATGAATGTGTGGGGTTTTTATTATCTTCAGAAATCACTGTATTGATACAGTAGCAATGACTAAAGGTGTTATTATATTGTTTTACTTCAATAAATTAGAATAAAATACACAAAAAAATTAAGAGTATTTGAATCACAGCAAAAAAAAATAATATTGGTATAAACCTTTGCAAAATATACTAATTAAATTTGACTTGGCCAATTTTTGAAATAAATTTTATTTAAGGCAAAAAATAATGAAAACACACTCTTCATCAACTTATTTCTGTATAGAAATTACCACATACACTAAACTAAGCACAAGCCAATAGAAACCATTTATATTGGACTTAATACAGATTGTTTTCTGAAAACGTTGATAACAGCTATTTCACGGTGTTAACTACTTTGTTATCAGCGTTTTCAACCACAATTCCATTTTGATTGCAAATTTGTAATACCAATTCGTAGGCATATTTATGAGTATTTCCTTGTCCTTTTGGCATGTCATAGACACAAGTATTAGTTAAAGTTTTTGAAGAATTATAATATTCTGCTTAGATCATAATTGAAATGATCTGCCATATACCTAAGCGTAATTTCCCAATACAATGTTGTATCCAGGAAGGCCTGGAGATTAAATACATAGGTTTAACGACGAACCAAGAGTTTCTAACAAAACATGACATGGATATTATTGTTATAAACATTACTTGGGTACAGAAAAGAATTTTTTGAATTTGTTCTATTGGAATTGATTTCTGTGACTCTCGAAGACTACTAAAAATATCCAATAGTTAAATATGTGATAAGATTGATAAGTAGGTATATCTATTCATTGTATGTTACAAACGATTCGATTGTTGTTTTAGACTAACAAAACTTTCTAATCATCTTTAAAGTTTGCAATGTCAGCATAGTTAAACTATGTATTTATTTCAAAGGCGTTGAGTAAATAGATACATGGTTTGATTACGAACCAGTTTCGTTACATTATGATAACCTAAAAAGCTAAGAATAGTAGTGACGCGGTAGAACGAGCTTCAATACACAGAGTCGCGGCATTATGTCACAATAACAGCCACACAAGGAGAGGATACGATAAATAAAACATGGCTTCGATCGGAAACGAGCCTACACGTGCATTAAATATTGAAATCGGTTAGTCAAAATTTAGGGTTTTTAGTGTCAATTTGTTCAACAAAAATCAAAGAATTATGCTAATTCCTTACCTTTACCAGTTTTAGATTCTAGTGCCTTTCTCAACCTTTCCACTAATGCCGGCTTATTACCCTTCGTATCAAGACCGAGGGCGCCAAGCTCGGACCGCAAGTCCACCACCTTCATCTTGGCGGGATCCATCTGTACTTTTTAATGTGTCCAGTGCACTAAATTTATATTTAACCAATAACACAATAAAAACACAATTAAACCATTAGATGCTTGCTTTATTAGCAAATAGCATCACCACGAAAGCGCCAAGCTATACCAAATTACCAACAATACCAATATGGCGGCGCAACGCAAAAATTCTGTTCCGGAAACATGAAAATGACAAATTCAGCTTTTTTTTAACATGTTGACCTGGAGTTTGGGATATTGAGTAGTCGATATAAGATCGTATTTTTGAACTATGTCTTTAAATAACTTATGATATTTGATTATAATTACAAAATTTATATACATATATATATATATGTAATATAATATATATATGTAATGTAATATATTGAATTCGTTTTATTTTATTAAGTCTATGAGCGGTTCGTCTATATAGAATTAGTTTAGGCTATCTCTACTCTGTTTCCGTATTCTAGGTGCGTTGCTTGGCGACAAATAAATTTTATTGTTGATGTATCTTTTATAACTTTATTCAAACATTTTGATATTATTTATGAATCTCACTTTATAATTTATTTTTTTAAAATGGCTCGAAAAGAAGAACCAAAAAGTAAGTGAACTTTTCTTTCACCTATATACCCAATACGTAATTTGTTCATCAAAATTATCCACGTATTTTACATTAAAATATTTTAATAATAGAAAACTTTTACACCTATATAAAATCTATAAATTGTTTTTAGTATATTACCGATACCGACTGTTACTTTTATTTTACGCGTTCTTCGTTATTTTATCCGTTAATTTTGGCGGGAAATTTTGGTTTTAAAATATAGAAAATGACAGTTGTATTATGTATGACTTAAGTTAGAGCAACAATGTTCTATCTAAACTAAACCAGCGGTCGGCAACCTTCTGGTAAACAAAGAAAACAATAGTGGCTAAATAAATCAAAAGCGGGCTGCATAGTGATAAAATGCAGGGAAAGGCGGACCGCACTGATGGATTAATTTAATAATAAGTACTTATACCTACACATATCGTTGATATTAAAAGGGAATACAAAATTATGAAATATTTAAAAATATAAAATCAAACCAGCACATCGTCACAGATTTGATTGCTCGACAGTTTTACAAATTGATGGTTGACAGAAGAATGTTTTTTATAAATAAATATTCAGCGTCCCTTAATTATAGCACACCAAGATGTTATAAAAATATCCTTTCTTCGTAAAAAATGGCTTTTGAATTCCAGTACAACCAAACAATGAATTAGAAAAGAAAATTATAGACGCCTTTGAGGTGTTTGATCACTCAGGGAAGCAGGTGGTGGACGTAAGAGAAATCGGCACGATTCTTCGCTCCTTGGGTATGACATATTCATCATTTATTACCTACAAATTAGGACGTGCACGAGCTGGTTCGGTTTTTAATACCGTCAACAGAACTCCCCAACCGAAACAGAAGTAGATATATTATATACTAGGGACAAGATTTGCTAACTTGCTTATCGGCGGGTACATCCTCGAGACCCACCTTATATATTACTATATCAAAAACTTTTTTTTCGGAAAACCATCAATATTGTTTTCTCGAAATGGCTTCAGGGTAGAACGACCAAGCTCTTGATTTGCCAGCGACCCCAGGGCCGGAGCGCTTCATATTCAAACGTATCAGAGCATGCAGACATAAGATAAATCATAACTATTATTAACGTATGTACCTACGAGTATGTATCTAGTAACGTATGTTTTGCAGGATGTTGTCCAACCGAAGCGGAGATACAGGAAGTGATCCTCGCAACGGAAAATAAAGAAGCGACGGGGAATGTTCCACTCGTAAATTTTTTACCCTACATGTGTAAAGTTATGGTGGAACATAGGTACGTATTCGCACCCTCGTGGTTGGTCTGTTCCAAACAATAGCGTATTTTGCATCTCAGCGCACAGGACCATACCGTTTTCCACTGTATCCATCTATTTCTCCACTATCAAAGTCCAGATTGAATCTTCTAATTGCAAGTTACTTCTTATTCGTGACCAGTTCCCCGGCGTTGGTAATCGTTGCATCGTCTATTGAGGTTTTTCCCAATTTCTTGAATCAGGTTCTACCCAGCCAGTGCCGAAATGCTTTTGGCAGCGTTCCGTTACTTTGACAATGAGGGCCGCGGATATCTTACCAAGGAGAAGTTTACGCAGCTCATGCTTGAAGAGGGAGAACCGTTTACGCAAGTATGTCATCACCATTGTCCTATTCTCCCACTACTGAGCTCTGGTCTCGTCTCAGGTATGAGAGTAGTTTAATTGGTTTAAACCGTAGTCCATGTTGTTGGTTAAATGCAGGTTGGTGGACGTCACATGACTTTCCGGAATCATAAAGTGAACCATCAGGCATGCATGTTTCCTTCATATAAGAGCCAAATGTAATTTAAGCTATTATTTTCAAAAAGGACTTAAACGGATCCAAAGATTTTAAAACTCCTCTGCCTTTAGTAGATGGAACAACGAAAAATTCTAAAGAAATGACTATCCAAAAAACTTATGTTCCCATATCGGTTGCTCTAAAATACTTGATTAGCTTTCTTAGTTATATAAGAAATGGAGATTTTCAGGAAGAGTTAGACGAAATGATGCAGACGGCCCTCGATCCAGTAACAGACACGATCACTTACGAGTATTACATCAATCAACTCATGGTAAGTAGCTTTCAAGCAACTTTTTATTTTTCAGATGTTCCAAGTAACATCTGAATAAAAAATAACGCTTTACACTCACATTCCCACACTAGTATTCCTTGTGTCGTGGGTACCATAGACACACATAAAGACAATTATAATATAAACACCCAGACTGAGAACATAATAATTTATCATATAAATTTTTGCCTCGCCGGGGATCGAACCCGGGAACCTTCGAACAGTGGATTGACGTAACCATTACACCAAGCAGGTCGTCGATATTTTTATAGCTTCAATGGGTGAATCGAAAATGAAACGAAATTTTTGTGTATACTTTATTTATTCCGACCATCAAATACATTGACCTATATCTACGTAATAATCCTCCTACTAACAATAATTATTATGTTTAACTATAACAGAGAAACAAAAAAATCATAATCTCATTACTACCAAATAGTCTAATCTAAATACATATCGTAATTCTCTAGCATCCTAATTAAATTTTAAGAATTTCTTATTTACCCAGTACCTCAATAGACTAATTATTACCTATCGTGACATTTAGAGTTTCTAAATATCCAGACGCGGCATTATGTTGTTTCGGAACTAGAAATTAACTAACCGAGCCTATGGAAATTATTTTTTGAACTCACCTTTCTTCAGAATGAACTACAATGACAAACATTGTGCTAACTGATTTCAAAAATTCTTTAACCATGGAATGCTACATTGTCACTTAGTAATTTGTAATTTATACGACGTTTGCCAAGTTAGTTCGTTCGTTCAGTCGTTTTTAATATGTGTACTTGTCATGTTTGTCACAAATTATGAGTGTTCACTATTATTAAAATTAATACGATTACGACTTACTTACGTTATATTTTAAAATTAAAATTATCAAATTTCTCTTTAATTATAGTAAATGTTATTGTAACAAATACATTTTTAGTCATCCTTATTGTTAAGATCATTGAACTCCTCAATTAACATCATTTAAAACTAAGATATTTTTGTATTAATGAAAGGTATAAAAATGTAATCCTATTCATTTATATTAGTCTAAAATATTAGGTTTATTGAAATAGCTGGAAGTAGTATAGAAATAGAACCTATATTATTTATTACCTTAAAGTCTACTCCTGCAATAGTCTACTAGCACGGCGGGTGCGAATGGAGCTCGGGGTCGCATTTGCTAAGCGAGATGAAGCCCTGACTGGAGTAGCGCGACCAGACTCCTTAACGTTACCTGCGGGGCACTTATCTATTACTGCTTCCTGTGAATCATCCTCGGGAACAGGTTCTAATTTGACCTTCTCAGATTTATTTTCACTGTCAGTTTGAGACATTTCAATGTCTTTATTTTCAGAATTATCACTCAAAGCAGTCTCTTTATCTGATTGTCTGATAGTTGGTAATAGGTTGCTTATCTCTTCATTTAAGTCAATTTTAGGGGCCTGTGGTGTTGATTCTTTTGCTCCTTTCGGTGTTTCATTGCCA
The DNA here is from genome assembly GCA_018231225.1 of Noctuana stator. Classification (NCBI taxonomy): domain Eukaryota; kingdom Metazoa; phylum Arthropoda; class Insecta; order Lepidoptera; family Hesperiidae; genus Noctuana; species Noctuana stator. The sequence continues at coordinate 2,950 of DWQK01003258.1, read as the reverse complement.
TTATTGATAGAGTCATTCTCTTTTCCTGTTGCTTTCTCACTTGCCTTTATAATTATGGTAATGTTTCCTGTAATCAAGAAATATTTTTTATATGAAACATGGCATAATGTACTTAAGCTTGGTAGCACATTCAGAACTTTCATGCCTTAAATAAAATTAGTTTAAATAAAGGTTGAGGATATGCAGTGAAGCTGCAATATATATAAATACAATTTATTCAACAAAATAATTTTTTTAAAAAAGTATTTCTTTTGCAGAAACAAAAATATAACATTGTTGTCTCACCAATAAGAGTTTCAGTTGCTGTTATAATTTTATTATAATCAGCCTCGTTAGAAAAGCCGACCACCAAGAGGTTGTTGATAGTCTTGTGTTTTTTGATCGACACTGGGCTATACTTCTTCAAAAAGTCGTGTATTGCGGCTCTTGATGGCAGTTTGGGGCGACCAAATAACTGCAATAAAAGAGAAATTAGCAACCGAGGAAAAGAGACAACTAAGGAAATGTCAGGCATCTATCTATTTGACGCACGTGATAATAATGGTAAACAACTCAATTTCAATTTACTTGAGACATTGTAACAAAAGGTAGTTACGTGAATTTTACATTTATTCATGACAACTAATAAAAACATCTATAATAGGTTAAGACATGTATTTTTAAAATGGTAAAATTACCAATCACGGTGTTTCTGTTGTTCATAATACTATTTTTACGAGTATATCTTACTGTTTCGTGTTTGTAACCTAAACTATATAACTATACCTTAACATAGTAGGGTAACTCTAAGCTGGGAGTGACAGGCGTCTTCGGAGTTTCACTTGTAACAGGGTCTTTTGTTTTAGGCAGTGGTGTCGTTGTAGTTTTAGTGCAATTGTTGTAATTGGAAGTTCCGTTTGCAACAGATGTATTTTGTGTTGCCTCTTGTTTTTCATTGGTCTCACTCTGCATTTTCTCTTCAATTGTGGTAATTTTATCTACATCTTCTTTTACCTCTTCTTTCGACGCTTCATGTGATGTTAACTGTTCATTTGTTGCTTTCTTTTCGTTTGATGTTTCCTCTTCAATTTCTGCGTCCTCTTTTACTGTGACTTCTTCATGAGACGTGTTCTCTTCCTTTGTTTCTTGTTTAGCTTCAGGCTCTGAGAGTCCAACGCCTGATTTTCTACTCTTCTGGTTATCTCGAATACGTTTAACAGTCATACATTTAAGAGCTTTGTACTGGTGATCAATATCAAATATTTTTATGATGTGCTGAAATTTTTTTAAATTTTAGATTATGTTATAATGTTTAATTTAACGTCTTTAATTGTATAAACGTTAATCATATACATACCTTCATGCACTTGGGTAAAGTCTCTGGTATTTTTTTTTCTAGAATATTCTCGATGAGTTCAGTGTAAAATTCATTTAACTTTTGTTTTTCATCCAATGTTACTTTGTGGCCTGAAAAGTTCTTTATAACTTGATTCAAATCTTCAGCCTTGGAAGTATCTGTTTCAGTAGTTTCATCAATGGTAGCCTGCGCGTACGCCAGGCAAGGTGTGAGAAGCGCGTTAGAGTATATTTTCACAAGCTAAAAAATAAACATAACCGTAAGTATTATACACACAATTTATTTTTATGAAATTTGAATTTCTTGTCCATTAACTTACATTCGAAAACATTTCTTCCATCTTCTTCTCAATAATGCCAGATATATTGGCTTTAAAGAATTCTTCAGGATCATCTGCAATATACATAGTGTTGCAATAAACTAAGAATCAAACACCACTAAGTAACGTTTAAAATTGTTAATAGAATTAATGTAACATATTGTAGTCAATACTAAAAAGATAAAATTCAATAGATGTAAATTTATTATGGAAGTAGTATAGAATGTTAAGAAGACTAGTTAGTCTCGGTCAGGTAGGTAACCTGGAGACTGCTGTACTGAAAAAGCCAATCTAAGGAATACAATATTAAAAATAAAGGCATGATAAATTTTTTGGATAGAGCACTAACTTTCATGTGCAAAATTTTGTTGAGATAGAATTGCAGGAATGCAGTAAATAGCTGTATACATTATGCATTGATGAAGAATCACAAGGAAACTAAAGAAATTTAAGTAAAATATATATTTACTTCGATATCTATAAAATGTTCCATTGTAATGGAATAAATATAAAAAAATAACACACTCACACCTCACGCTAGGATTCCCTGTATCGTGGGTTCCATGGATACATAAAACCAATTACACACACACCCAGACCAGGAACAGAAATTTAAATTCATCATAAATTTATATTTCTGCTCCGCCGAGAATCGAACCCAGGACCCTTTGAATGGCAGATCGCTATGGTAACTACATCATAGGGTCGTCATGATAAATTATTGCTAAGTTAAATTTTGTATTGTAATAAATACACTAAACTGTAGCATTGAAATACAATTCGAAATTGATACTATCGTCTGTGAAAATACAAATTGAAGAAAGCTATAATAATATCAGCAATATCCATTAGTTGTTCAACAATTAATAACTTGTCTCATTTCTGAATAATACGATTATACGTATGATAAAAATTAAATAAAAGGGAAGTTTATATCAGAAAAATCCATTAGTTGTTCAATGAATAATTTGATTCATATGTGAACAGAACTATAGGAATTTATGTATAATATTCGCCATGGAAAATTGAAAAGAATTTAATATTATATATATCCATTAGCTGTTCAATAATGAAAAACTAGTTTCATTTTTGAACAAAACTATTGGAAAGTTTTTGTAACAAATTGAATGATAATAATATACCTGATTCTACGACAGTCAGTTTTTTAGGATCCTTAGCGTTTACCACTAAGTCAACTATCTCTTTGTCAGTGTCCTTGGGAAACATCGTACGGTACTTTGCAAGGATATCAGTGATAGTGCCAACTCTATGGCCTATCATAGCTTGTCGTATGC
>DWQK01003257.1:0-11806 GCA_018231225.1 Noctuana stator | reverse complement strand
CTGAGAGAAAAGGATAAAAAGCTTTTTAGTGCGGAAACAAGCGTCTCTGATTGGTTAAAAATAAACCTAAGAAAGCGCGTTCAAACAAACAAACTCTTCAGCTTTATATTATTAGTATATATAGATTTATTTCTTGTCATTTCTGTCTCTCCGTTCCGTATTTGGGTAGGTATAATGTATAATTAATATTAATAATGGTACTAATTACCTAATTGTATTGAAACCGTTAATTGCATTGTCCGCAGAGTGTACATGTACGAAGACAACCATTCATTATCATCCCTTCCCGTGGAAATGGACAATCTGATCAACAGTGTAGACTGGTTTTTAACTCACCTGCATTCATATTAAGATCTAGTAATCTCTAGATATTATATGGTATGGAGAAGTACGGCCCTACTGTATAAGAAAAGAACTAAACGTTTTCATTGCTGGTTTTCTGTACTAAAATTGGACTTTTCACCGTGTGAAATTGGCAATGTATGGCATGAACGTGGAATTGTCAAAACTGTTTACTAATACTAGTATTATGGCATTTGAATTTGGTGCTAAAATATTAATTCATTTATTTTCATTTTGCAATTTTGATTAGCATTTACATTAAATATTTGTAATAGTTAAGACGCATTCAGATGTTTTTAAGTGCTGTTTATTTTCGTAGCCTAAGAGAAGTTTTATAAACTATATTAATTTTATACTTCATTATGTAATATTTTGATATTATTATAATAAAACGGTTTAATGTAATTTGAGTTTCAATTAAATATTTTCCACAACACACTCATTCACTCACTCACACACGCACGCACGTAGGCACGAACGCACGCACGCAGGCACGCACGCACGCAGGCACGAACGCACGCACACATACAAAAACGTACAACCATAGGCATTAAAAGTTCTTTCTAAGCCCTGACGTGAAGTAATGGTGTCACTAAAAAGGGTGACTAATAATAATTTGTAGCAGATCACATGTGCCTACACCACACACCATACACCTGTCACATGCAGGGCGTAAGGGTGGCAGGTCCACGACAATGCACGGTAGGCACAACGGCATTTTTAACGACCTTTAACTTTAATATTAGCGTTTGATTGATTATTGATGTTTAATGTCTAGGTTACAAAAAGTAACCAAGTAAGTAAGTAAATCTATACTAATACTAGTTGAGCTGGCGAACTTCGTACCGCCTAATAACCAGTAAATGTTGTGTTGACTTATTAGCTTCATGGTTCGATGGATGTCTTGATGTAAGGCTGCACTGCATATATTACCTAAATTTGTCGTATACTTTAACCTCAGCAACACGTGGTGGTTATGTTATTAAATTGTAGCCAATATCAAACTTCTGTACTTGTAACACAGCGCCATCTATTGAACACTTACTAAATAATCGTGGCTATCAATCTGCACACGGTGTGCAAAATTTGGTTAAAATCTGTTAAGTAGTTTAGGAGTCCATCGCGGACAAACACGTAATTTATATATATAAAGACATAAAGCTGAAGAGTTTGTTTGTTTGAACGCGCTAATCTCTGGAAATACAAGTCGGATTTGAAAAATTCTCTTTGTATATGATAGCTACATTCATGAGGAAGGTTATAGGCTATCAAACATTACGTTTCTATTCTTAACGCTGGTGAAACCGCGTGGCAAAGCTAGTATTAAATAAAATTATTTATATTCACTATGTAGGTACTCGTACCTACATTTATTTAATGAATCTGCGTATTTCGAATTTAGACTCAAATAAATAGACTTACTTATTACCACGAACACTGCAGAGGGCGATGTCCCTCACTAAGTAGGTATAAAATTCAATCTTATAGGTAGTCCTTTTAATGGTTCTTTTGTCTAGTGGTTACAAGACTTACAAGTATTTACATAGGTATCGTATAGAAACCTAATGCGGGTGTAAAATAAGCAATTGCTCGGAAAATTACTGATATGTATTGACTGCTTGATTGGATGACATTCTATATGAGGCGAGGAGTGCAAGTTTATAATTGACTAGCTGTGCCCAGCGGTTTCACCCGCGTTAAGAATAGTAACGTAATGTTTGATAGCCTATAACCTTCCTCATAAATGTAGCTTACATATATAAAAAGAAATTTTCAAATCCGACTTGTAGTTCCAGAGATTAGCGCGTTCAAACAAACTCTTCGGCTTTATATATCAGTATAGATGTGAAAGTTGTGCCTACCTACATTTCCTTGAATGAGGCTTTCAATTATTTATTGTTCTCTAAAATGTTGATATTTCTTTATGTAAAAACTCGGCCTTATGCCGGCTCGCGGGCCTTATGCGCCCTTGTCAAACAGGCACATTTAATAAATAATTTTTCATGCTTCTGCTCGTTAATCAATTTAAATAATAAAATAATATATAATGGTTTCTCATTTGTAATGTCAATGATAGGTAGGTGAGGTAAGAATGTACTTTCTTCTTTATCATTATGCGGCCCTAAAGGTTGTCGACCGCTGGTTTAGAGCATAGATAATATACGCTATATATATAATTATGAAAATATACTTAGTAGGTGCCCCGCATGTGAAGGCTGTTTATAAATGAATGAACATGTTCGCATTGACTTGATTAAATCGATCCGAAGCAACCGATTGATTAATTACAAAATTTACAAAGGTTGTGAACTTCTACGAGCTATCTACTAGCTACTATTTTACTAAAATTCCATGAAAATAGGACATTACGCCTTCCTTTTAGCAAACCTATTAACTAAGTAAGTTATAAATATAATAATTTTATACATAGCATAGTTCTGATAAAGTAGTAACTACCTATATTGATTGTGCTAGGAAGGATGACTTGAAAAAATAGTGCAGTTTTTCAGTTGGTATTCTATCTATTCAACACAATGTTATTTATGGTTATGTGAATGAAAACTAGGTTCCTTGACTCCGTCAAACTTCTCATGTCTGAACTGAATTCAAATAAGTACCTATTTTCCGTGGAATGGAAGCAATAAAACTGTTCGTTCATACGCCTATTCGTATCAAGTACTTTTTTTATACAAATGCAATTTTAATGCATGCATTATTACGATTGGGGTAGTTGGGGATAAGATAATTCGGGACCCGGGAGCGGTGACTGGCACAGCGCGTTCCGCTCCGCCGCGCCGCCATTACAATATGGGATATGGGTAAAAGCGCGGGAAAAAGGGTGCAATGCAATATTAATAACAACGTGTACCTAGTCGTTTTATTGTCAGCAATTATCAGCTTTTTAGTAATGAAATACTAATGGTATTAGTAGATCCTAGACTAAAGTATGTTCGGGTGCGTTATAAGTTGTATAATGGTAGATAAGGTAGGTAAAATTTAAGTAGGTGTCCTTACCAGCTGCGTAATGCTTACATACATAGCTTATATACCATCCATTAATACCATAATGTGACGTGTTAATTTTTGGTGGATAGTTTTCAGAATAAAATTAATTTTTTATCAATATTTTATTAGCTAAGTTAATGTTTTTATTTTATTTTCAACATCTAAATGAATTTCTTATCTTATCTTGACGTCGCTAACTAGGTGAGTTCTTGATAGATAGTTAGAATCATAGGTACGCTGCAGCGACCCTACCTACTTAAGGCACCTCTATTCCAGTCAGCCCTTTTCGTGTAACTGTAGGTGGTATGCAAACAATTCATTAAGTGGCACTTGCTGTAATGCTCTATTAAATTGGAGAGGGTGCAAAAGGCACTTGTTTACTCTTGACAAATAGGTCGGTACATGACATGATAGAAAATCGATAGAATGAAGTCATAACCAGTTGTAGGCAACGTTGACACAGGCCCTTGTTGCTGTAGATAGTAAATAACATTTTTATTTTTTATCTATCATTTACTAAAAAAATCATGACAATAAAATAATGTAGTTGATATTATTGTGGATGTTTTAAATTATTGTTATGTTATAGTTTAGTTAATTTTCTCCGCAAGTAAGTTTTCCAGGCGAGTAGGTACCTAGTATTTGAACCCACGACCATCCCATTAGTAACTTTCCCACCGGGCCATCTTGCCTCTTACCCAATGAGCGAAATTTTGCAACGTCAAGCGTCTTACTATAACGTGTTTCTTATTTAAGTTTGTAGTTAGGTATGTAGCTAATTTTTTTTTTGTTTTCGAAGCTAAAACGGCATGCGTTAAGACCTCTTGCATTCGTTAAGTCAAGGAAGTACCCGCAGACTGCGAGTCGAGCTGAACGATAACACGTCCGCGGGACCTCCGATAACCGTGACTAATTGTCCGGAGCTATCGGCGATGCGGGCCGGCCGTATGGCGTTCTGCCACCGGAAAAATATCGATCGGTCGGCACCACCTGTTCGCCACCGCCACAGTGGGGCCCGCGCACCTGCCCGCACAACCGAGCTCGACGTCGGCACGCGCGCACATACGCACCACCGCCACCAGCGCCGACACCGACCACCCGCCGCGCGGGGGGCTGACCGTCGCGACGTCACAGCGGCCGCGCGCCACCACGATCGATCTCAGTCCGGCATCTTACCGCACCATCTTCGCCACCACCGCTCAGGTAACCTACCTACTCGTCAAAATTCCCATAATCCTTACAGTTCCGATCCAAAAACTGGTGAAAAAGTTTAATGTTTGAACCTTGAATCGTAAGTAAAAGTGTGACACATCAGATTTGCTAAATCATCAGCATTTTATATGTGAGTCATCGATTTCTTTGTCGCTTGCAGGGATGTAGGTGGCCGCGATGCATATCACATCAGGACTGTCGCCGGCATCCGGTGAGATGCTGGATACGTCTCTTTTAAATCTCTATGGTGATTCTGGTGAACAATGTGGCAGTTTCTTCGCGGTGGATCACACGGTACCGGAGTCTTCGCACACGGTGGAAATCGAATACGTTTACGAACAGCCTGAAGTGTACGCACAAGACCTAGAGGATATAATTATTAATGAAACGCCATTGGAGACAGGGAGCTCGGTGCAAACTATTGAAATTCCTGAAACTCCTAAAAGAAATTGGGCGAAACAAAAGCCAGAGAAAATCATTGAAGAAGAACCAGAGACAGATTTGACTAATCTGACATGGCTGCAGAACATAACTAACATTATGGCGATGCCGCAATTCCCGATTCCGCCGATGTCACCAAATCCTCAAGTCAAAGTTCAACCTACTAACACGAGGCTGCAAAAGTTTAACCAGACTATAGCTAAGTGTCAGAAAGATTTTATGGAGAACAAGGAAGAATATAGAAGCAACAGTGATAAGAAACCTCCGTACTCTTACAGCACCTTAATTTGCATGGCCATGAGGTACAACAACGATAAAATGACGCTATCGGCTATCTATACCTGGATTAGGGAGAATTTCAAGTACTACAGGAACGCAGATCCCACGTGGCAGGTGAGTTAGCAATTACTCATCTATACTAATAATATAAAGCTGAAAACTTTGTTTCTTTGATTGTTTGAACGCGCTAATGTCAGGAACTACTGGACCGATTTGAAAATTCTTTTAGTGTAAGATAGTGCATTTATCGAGGAAGGCTATCAAGGCTATCAAGCGTTACGTTATAATTCTTAACGCAGGTGAAACCGGGGGACGCAGTTAGTAATAGATAATATAGATAGTGGTTGGTGTCTGATCTGATTTTAATAACGGTAAATCTGCACGTAGAAGATAAGATAGTCTCTAATTGAATTGTGGGTGAATAAATTGGACCAAGTTTTTAATATATAGGCAGTTTCTGCACTTTGTGCAGTCGTAATCAACGATAAATATTGAGTAGGTACCCAATGGGTACTCCATACAAATATCATAAAAATAATTGTAGGTCAAATAAATTGCGGTTTTAAATTATTATTGTCCGTTGATTAAACGGTTTTGGCATTGATATTGAAACATTTACCGTCTTTTACAGAATTCAATACGACACAACTTATCATTGAATAAAGTGTTTGTGAAAGTGGCTCGGTCAAAGCACGAACCTGGTAAGGGTGGCTTTTGGAAACTAGATTTGGCCCATCTAGAGGGTACAAAACGCATATCCAACAGACCTCATAAGAAGAAGAAGATTTCAGCGAATGAAATCAAAGAACATTCGAAGGTATCAGAAGAAAAGGTAGCTGTTGCAAACATACTTCAAATGAACACAGACGTAAACATGAATTCTGAAGTGATTGCATGTATATCCGATATTGGAAACGCTGTGACCCTTCATTTACCAGATTTGAATCTCCAACCGTTACCAGGAATGGATCTAGACACAAATATAGGGGCCAACGTTATAGTAGAGCCGGCAGTGCCTCCTTTGATTCCAGAAGATGACCTTTCCTCTTTACTTCTAACGTCCACCGACTGGGATGATCTCCAGTTGGATATGTTAGACAACTACCTCGACTCTTGTTTCAAGTAAGTTGCTTTTCTATGAAATGATCGCAAGATCGTAAAAGATTCGTTAACACATGGTTCTGAGTATGAAAACTGTATTCCCGCAAAAATTATTTCGGGTAAAGCGCACGGAAATCGAACATGTCGATCGTTAGGATTTTTGTGACCTTTTATTATTAATGGAGGGATGAAGAATTTTCGAGTAATAAGATCGGATTTCTCGTTTTTCAAGTTTCAAATAATAATAAAAAGTAATATAGGAAAATACTTACATTTATAATCAAACATGCTGCACGAAGTAAGTAATTTAGGGAGTTTGACTCATTTTAAAATTTAATAACGAGCAATAATGAGTTAAGACTAAAATCTTAAATCATTAATTCCGGGTATGGCATGTTTTTACTTTTTATAAGCTTTTACTTTAAAAAAAAATTACGTAAAAGCTTGGTTAGGTTCGACGCGTAATTGTGAAGAAATATGATTAAAATTTTAATGATCCTCTATTTAAAAAATAGCAACAATATGCAATATACAACGAAATTCTCTTTAAATTCACATTTATTAATGTGTGGAATTTTTACGACTTAAAACATACCTAGTTTGCTCAAAACGGCTCATATAAAAGAAGATAGATACTTACGAAAGGACTTTCGGTTTTACAATAAAATAAAAATTAATAATTTAAAAATTAATTGTAGCAAAGCACAATATTTTAAATTAATTATGCTCAAAAATTAATGAATTTTTAAGTTACAAATGTAATGACATTTGTAATTTAAATGTTAAATAAAATTACATGAATGTGTATAAAATTATTATGCCAATAAAATCGAAAAAAATAAAATGCAGACATCCATAAAAAATTATAACTTTTACAATGACTCTATCTACGAGTATAACTTTAATTGAAATTTATTTAAGAACAACAATTTTATCTTAGCTTTACCGGTAAATAAATCATACTATCACCTTCTTTATTTTTTATTACAATGATTAATTAAATTTAAATTATTAAACTTCTGTAAATTAACAATAATAAAAAATAATTGGGTTGGTTTAAACGCCACTTTCACGGTTACATTCAAGATGATTATGTAAATAATAATAATAATTCTTAAAATTATATGATTAATAAAAATAATAAGTATTTAGATTTATGTAATTAATAAATAAACTTGTACCTATGAATTATCAGACATTCCGTCCAGTATTATTGCGTGCAGATGCTGCATAGTGTGAATAAATTGCTCAGCACAAATTAAAATATTTATTGTCATTAAATATATTTTAATAATTCTTGTTTCATTAATGATAGGTAAAAGTATTGTATTTACTCTCAGTAGTGATTAAGCATTCTAATAATTTTTATCTAACATACTAAAAATAGGTAGGTACACTAGGTATTACTAATTTTATTCTCCATTTAATTATTACGGTACCTTTACGATTTTTATAAATAAACAATTTTGTAAAGCAATCATGCAATTTTAAAACATTAAACTTAATGTTATTAGAATCATAATTATTTGGCACTAATTACCAAAGTATGTAGGTAATTGAAATTTTCCGTCCTCAAGTGTCTTAAGTGCTATTTTGTGGATCTTGTAAAAGTTTAACTTAATGTTGGATGTAAGAATTAAATGAAATAATTTCATAAGTAACGTTTCAGTATTATTGGAAAACGTTTAAAGTAACGATGTAAACAGACAATGTTTTTAAAACTCTAATCTTCAATCATCATAAATTAAGATGACAGTAGTGATAACAGTCAGGGAATTTCCACATGAATTGTTGTAATTATTTATTGATGATTTATTTAAGCTATAGGTATGTTACAATATTTGTAGTATGATGTGAAGGATATAAATAATACATTTTGTACTTAATCAAAACATATTGAAATCTCAAAAAATACAGTAAAATAAATTACTGAAATAAACGATTTGGGTCGTGGAAAGCTTTTTTATCTGGGTGTGGAAATTTAAAGAGCTATCTTAGTCATTTTAAGACACGATAGTTAGGCAATGGCGTATTTTATCTGGGACTATAGGGTGTAATCTAAGACCACGGATACAGGCAGCCTAGGGCCGGCATCGGCAAGACGGTAAGCGAATTCAGGAATATTTATTTTTAAATTAAAGGACGAAACGGCCCACAGCATTAAGTAGGTACATATTAATATGTCACTACCTATAGCTATAGGTGTTTTCATGACATTTACATATAAAATGAAGTCGCTTCCGTTGTTTGTTCGCTTAGATCTTTTAAAGTACTTGACGGATTTTAATGCAGTTTTCAGCAATAGATAGAGTGATTAAAGAAAAAGGTTTATAAGTATAATTTTTGTTGATTTTGAGACGGTATGAAGGTCGTCGGGTCAGCTAGTTATTAACATTCGTAGCGTGCATTATACCCTTGTATCGATTAGGTATTATTAGTGTTTAGTAAACCAAGTCATTATATATTTATTGTTATACCTAATCTAGTCACTTTGGTATAGGTTTAAAGCTCTGTAACTATAGAAATCAATAGATTGAAAATAGTTAAAGTAAATTACTTATTTTATAGTCATGCTTTTGGGCATTTTTGTTAGAACTTCAAATTACATGTGAGTGTGTGAAGTTGGTTAACAATTTAATATTTCCCGATTCAGCCCTAGAAATATTGACTAAATGTTTGTAGATACGTTACGTATCGTAATTTTGTAATGTGAAGAGAGTTTTGTGTAATGTCTATATTTTGTAAGTCAGTAAATAATATTGTCTTAATTTTAAAATAGTCAAGCATTTATGCCGTCCCCATAGTTTCTTTGACGATTCATCTCAAATAATTATACAGTTAAATAATTATACCCTAAGTTATTTGCAGAAACTTGCGCAATAATAAATTAAGTACTATTACTACTGACTGAATCTCATCAGCGCCGCGCACTATTTTATATTGGCATAAAACTTATGAAGGTATGAAAAATTGACAGCTGTCACTTTAATTTTTCATACCTAATTCTTTCATGCCAATATCGACTTAGAAGCTTTGTGGAGAATATCGAATGCGACGGTTTTAGTGGACATAAAGCTCAAAATAATTTGTATGCAATACTAAATGTGTAGAGGTGAAATAAATAAATACACTGAAGTGTTACTGAGGAATCTTTTATTTTATCCTTTAATAAAACAATTTGTAGTATATTTAAGATATTCGCTTTGGTATAAATGTTATCAACAAAGTTAGTTGATGGGTAAATTTTTTTTTACATTCTTTAAAGTAACCACAATACAAGACTAAGCTTAAGCTAAGCTTCCTACTTATAGTAGTTAAAAATAAGTACTTTTTCACTGTACACCTAAATAGTATTTACAATATTTACATATTGTATAAATATTCAAAAAATACGTTCTTCCTATTGAGAGTGTTGACTACTATTGACTCTTAAAACTAAATTGAGGAAAATTATATTAAAAATAGTAAGTATTTGAGAATTGTAATAACTAAACAACAAAATACGGCGTATTATAACACTATATTACACTGGCAGCTAAAATTCGTACGTCAATATCGAGTAAGATTAAGTAATACAGGTCATTAAAAACAAATTTTCTTTGTATGAAAATCCCTCCCTTACGTTCTTATTTTTACGGAATATTGACTTTATATTTGATTCGAAAAATATACTTGCCATCATTGCTATAGCAGCATTTATATTGCCGCTCGGTAATGTTGGCAACACTGAACTATCTGCAACATACAATTCTTCAACGCCAATAACTTTAAATGATGTGTCAACTACGGATGTTTTTTCATGTGGCAACCCCATGGAACATGTTCCCACTGGATGGTAACTTGTTAAAGTCAAATGTTTTATGTAGCATTCCCAATAACTATTTGAAAAAATTGTATACTTTTCACATCCAGGAAATGGCAATGCATTTATATGAGCTCCTAAATCTTTCATAGCATCAGTATCAATAAATTTTTGAACTAATTTTAAACCATCCATTAAAATTTCAATATCATCTATATTTGTCAAATATTTTGGATCAATTGCAGGTTTCTGCAGTGGATCTGTACTAGTAATGTAGACTTTACCTTTACTTTTCGGGTGTAAAATTAAAGCGAAAATAGTAGCTGCATGCTTATCAAATAGTTTAGCAAAATAATTGTCCCATACATCATTATCTAACCTAATACTTTTCATTAATTTGGTACCCCTGTCTGTTGATATTCCTACTGGTACCACCATGAATTGTAAATCTGGTACTGAATTGTTTTTTGTTGACATAAACCCAACCACTTCACATCCTGCCGGTGTAAAAGAACCTTTACCGTTGATAAAGTATTGGAAAACATTAAAAGGGTTCATAACATTAAATGGATTAACAGATAAAGATTTATCAAACAAAACTAAGTCTAAACCAGATCCAACATGATCTTGTAAATTTTCACCTACAGGCAAATCTTTGATAACAGGTATATCTAGGGATTTCAATAACTTTGAAGGTCCTATACCAGAGAGTTGAAGAATTTTCGGAGAGTTAATAGCACCAGCTGCAAGGACTACACCTTTCTTAGCAAATACCTTATTAGAATCGTGTAACTTTACTCCAACACACTTCTTATTAACAAGTATTAACTTTTCAACAAGAGTGTTAGTAGCAACATGTTTAGATATATCTAGATTGTCAGATGTAGTCCATCTTTTTCCATTCTTAGCTGTTAATTTTGATTTCATAAATCCTTCCTTAAAATCGTCATTAATTATGTCATATCCTAATTCAATAGCAGCATTTAACATTGCACCACTCATTTCACTTTCATATTCTATGTCATTTATGTGAAATATTTTATCTTCTAACAATCTGAATTGTTCTCTGATGTAGTCTTCAGTGAACATACCATGAAACCAGTCGACGTAGTGAGATAAATTACCTCTGAAGTGTACCATGTTGTTGAGTTTTGCTGAACCACCAAGTATCTTGCCTTGAGTAAGCCTGCATTTCTGAAATGAGCTTTTTGAATGAATAATAACAAAAAATTAAATTATGTGTGTATGCTGCACCTTTTCAAGATGTGGTTAAGTTATTTTGTTCTACTTAGAGGCATAAGTCTCCTTTCAAACATGAGCTTAGGCCAGATAAGTGCAGGTCCGTAGACTTCATTTGCTGTGGAGAATATTATGGAGAAGAAGTGAAGCAGTATTTAAATAGTATTATAGTATTTAAAAAGTAGAAGTGTGCCTAAGGTTAGACAATTTCAACTATATACCAGGTTGTCACAGCTCTAAGCAACTTTCATTGACATTAATATAGATAAAAATGAAATGCCATAGGTACAGCCAACTTACTTTATCAATCATAGCTCGACAGGCGTCCTCTTGTGGTACAGTATCAAATTGCCAGTCGAAGACTGTTCCATGAAGCAAGGGACC
>DWQK01003256.1:0-11807 GCA_018231225.1 Noctuana stator | reverse complement strand
GGAGGGCACGTTAAGCCGTCGGTCCCGGTTGTTATCGACAGATAACAGTCGTTAAACCTGGTTGGAGGCCCTCTGGGTGATTTGACAACATCCGACACGGGTTGGCCACTAACCCGTATCTCCATCAATCCGCATTGGAGCAGTGTGGTGGAGTATGCTCCAGGCCTTCCCCGGTTGTGGGGAGAGACCCGTGCCCAAATGTGGGACATAAAAAAAGGGTTGAAGCCAATCTATCTTTAAGTTATGCCTATTTACATGTGATTTACTCTTTTATACAAGCTAACATTGTTCGAATAAAGATAATTTACTTGACATCTATGGTACATTTCATTAGCTATTAGGTCTGATTTCATAATAGCATATTATTATGTATTTACATGTTTTAGACTAGCTTCTACTTAGAGAAAAAGTAAATTTTAATAGCTATAAGGTACTTCGATTTACCATTATTATAGCCGTAGGGAGCCACCTAGCGGAAACTACTGAACACATACAACATAGGTAGGCTTCTGAAACACTTTATACAGATAGCCTCAATACAACCTGCATAGGAAGTAAAGCCTGTTTTAGTTCTCACAATTGCTCAAAGATGTCGCTAGTCAACCGTTTTGAAAGAAAATAAAAAGATATAGGTAAGTAGGTAGGTACTTCGTAAATACCAAATAGTTATTAAGTATTAGATACTTCTTGTGAACATTATAGATATAAAATATTGACCTCCTAATTAAATTATTACCCGTTATCGCAACACTGAATCTACATATTTCATATTCTTATATAGTGTACCTACCTATTTTTACGAAGAACTGAAATTATTATGTTCGTTATGGTGCGATCGTTAATTTTGATAATTTGTATCTTGGTCAAATTTTTGAAATTTTCAATCTAATGGGCAAGCTATTAGCTGTGGAACACTTCCATTCTCCCCTCTCCCCCTGTCCCTGTCCATTTAGGTAGGTTTTCGGCACGTCGCCCGCCATGTCGAGACGCATAGCTGGCTATCGCTGTCTCGCTCCTTCTCATTGTATTCCATACTTGGTTTTCGTTTTACATTCGGAAGGTATAGTGATGCTTTGATAATCGATTAATTTGATATCGACATTAATAATATTAAAAGTACTTTCTGGTCTTTACCCGTTGATAAAAGAGGTTTCTCTTAGTAATTAGTCGCTTCATCTATTGTTTTCTCAGGAAGTTTTACGTTTTAAATGCCTACCTACCTTCTATGGACTTTATTTTCCTTACTACTTCTTACTTTCAATTGTTTTTTCGTTGTATATTACACGAATGCATCTATACTACATTGTGATATTTTATATCTATGTGTTTTATGGTTTTAATTTCTACAAGAAATTACCAAAATATTACGCAGTACGTATATTATAACATGATTATTTCGTACTTATTTAGGTATATTCTTTGAACTTAGGTATATAAAAATACTTTTAACTTTTTCATGCTAAAACGTTACCTCTGCGAACAAACACTTATGAACGACGAGAAAGACATTCAATGTTGATAAAAATTAGATTCCAATAAGAACTCACATAGAATGAGCCAATAAAGTCATCGATATCTCGTGGACATGTCTACGCCTCCCAACAAGCCGGCCGGCCGATCTGCTGGCTGCATGGTATGATGTCATTCATCCAGATACCCACACATAGGCAGGGCGTCCGCGATCGCGACACTGTTTACATTTATATTCTGTGCGATCATTCGCTGTGACTTCACCCGCATCTGTGATTTAAATTAAATTCCTAAGTTAGTTCAATCAAAATGGCAAACAACAGAGCCGCGAAATCTGGATTTGCCGCCGAGGCTCAGCGTAAGGTGAGTCAGTAATATTTTATTCTAGATCTTTGAAAGTTAAGTACCTACCCCATGGTTGTTTGTTTAACGGATTTATTGAACGGATGCTGCGAGACCTAGAAAAAGGTACAAGGCCTCAGCCCGTGACCTAGTTAAACAACACGTGTTGCGAGCGTTCATTCGACAGGAGCAGATGTTTAGTTAATTAAATAAGGCTTTATTCTTTAACATGTTATAACGAATACCTATAAAATTTGTACACAACAACAGCACTCGTATACCTACCTATACCTAATAAAATATTCCAACTACCTTTCATTATGAAGTACAAACAAATTTAGGAACGTGCTTACTCTTTAAAATAATTCCACTTGCGTTCATGACGTACCTACATCCCCACATAAACTAACACATACAGACCATAAGACACGATATCCTAAACGGCCAAATACAGGTTTCGTCGCGTACAAAAAGTTATCAACGGTAACCGCCTAAAATCCACAGGGGAACCGAAACGCTGTACATTACATTGACTGAACTCACTATGTTACGTTTGCTGTGTTACGTTTATAATAATATGCTTTCCAAATAAAAAAAAATCCTTTTTTTTATTCTTTGCGGAAGGCTTTGGCTGTAAAGACTTTACAGTCATTTATTCCTATCATGGACCTACCTAAGTTTTTAAGTGCGAAAATTTATTCGCACTTTTCACACTTCGACCAGTGTCGCAAAATGTAAAAATTAACGTTATTTTAAAACACTCATCATCTCTCCTGGTTTTCGACATATTATCCGTTTTATTCAATAAAAATTTACACCCAAGGTTAACAAAGCCCTTTATAGAAAAGTATGTAATACAAGTAGATACATGCCTATGTAGGTACCTACTTTATTTAATTCTAAGTCAGCTGGCGCATCGAGTTACCTAGGTCTTAATGCCATATAAGTATGTCCATGCAAGTACGATATCCATTAGTAATTTAAGTTATTCCGAGTGGCGCCTTTTCTAATCTGTAGCATGTGGTGTAACCATTTCGTAGTCAACTTGATTATTTATGAAACCTTCCACCTTTAACCACTATGACGTGTGTGTCTCTCTGCATTGAGGATACAGTTCAGCAAGCATTATATTATCTAATTTTTCGTACATACATGCCTAATTCTACTATTGCAATCGTATCGTAATGGAGCCGTCATCGTCTGTCACTGGCATCTCAATGTTTCAATGACAGTTTGTAATGTAAGTACCTAATTGTAAGTACATTACAAACTGTCATTTATTTGCACTTATCAATGGTTTTCCATGAAGTGATTTTATTAGTTGGTTCGGAATTTGAGATCTATCATCCTCCTTATATTACGTGAGTGTGACTTGCTCTTCGGTAGAGGAAAACGCCTTGAAAAAACCTCTGTACCTACCTGAGAGTTCTTCATGAAGATTTCGAAAAGAATGTTAATCCCATCCACCAGCAGTTGTCCAGCGTGGTGGATAACTGCTGGTGGACTCTTCTCAGGTAGCAGCTTCTCATCGGTCTTGATTCAAGGCTGGGCAAATCAGACATTGCTGCTCTAAAAGATCTAAACATGATTATTGCCAATATGTTGGAACATGTCAGATCCAGGGGGGCAACTGCCCTACCTTATTCGCCTTCCCTCGATCCCCCAAGGTATACCCATGGCCTTAGGCCTATACGAAGACTATGGAGCATTAGATCAAAACGGACGTAGCTGCAGCTTCGCACATGATTAGCGATTACCACACAACGTGATACGTGTAAAATATGACAAAACTCAAGTATGATGGCTTAATAATCTCCTTTATCAGTGATCAAAATCTCATCGGTTATATCGGATCAACGGATCGGTTAATCTAGTGAAGCTAGTTTTATCTATATTCATTATGATTATGATATCGGCGTTAGAAAAAAAACCATAGACATGGCATGTCTTGATAAAGACCTTTACCTGGGCTAGAGGTAATTTGAAAATTGAAAATATAAGGGACCTATGGGATTGACATAACATTAGACAATCACGCAAACAATTGAAAGCAATAGGTGAAACAACTGAAAGAGTATGTAACTTCGCTAGACACAAAACCACTAATAAACCATTTTTGGCACATGACGTGTCAATCAATGCTTGCATCATAGAGTTGTGTACGTATTTAGCTATGATTTATATTGTGACCATAAATCCCACGCAACACTCAAAGTAAGTAATAGGGAATTCCCGCATCAACATTATTATCATTATGAGTACTTTCGACAAAATCATTTATAATTTTAAATGTACTAAATCAAATTTTTATAATTCCAATTTGAGCAAGAGAAAAACTTGAGGAATTTGAACAGACATTTAGAATTCTAACACTTTTTCATTGCGAAGTAAGCACTCAATGCACAATAATTAATTATTTTTGTTAATTAAAAGTAGCCTCCTAACTATTGTTATTTAATAAAGGCCTTGACGAGAGTAATTTTTAGTTTCCTTACAACTCTATAAAAACAGCTTTAGAAAACCGGTAAAACATTAATGACTGGATGGTACCTATGCCCAATGTCATAGGCGATGGTAATCACTTATTATCAGATAGACTATCTGCCTTTATGCTAGGCTTAGATTTAAAACAAATCTTACTAAATAGTCAGTGAATTAATCCTTTTCAACAAGTACAAAATCCTTCCTTATTTTTGTTGAGATCTTGGGAGATGTACGTACTTGGGACCATTGGGACTGAAAATTGGGGCTGTTTATGTTTCAGGGCACGTGCAGCATAATCTTATGTATTACATCAATGTGACGTCACGTTCCTCGCGACATGTAAATCCTTAAGAAGTACGGTTTTAATATTAAAAAAAATTTTTTTTTAATATAAAGGAGTTTCAAAGAAATTAATGGAATCCCGAAAGCAGCTAACTCTTTAAAAACTTGTTTTGTAGCATTCATAATTATGTTCCTTCGTAGCATTGATAACCTTTTCACATTTGAAAAACGAATAAAAATCGACGTTGAAGTTTTATATTATCCAATCATACTTTCCATTCGCTGAGGAAATTCTATTGTTTGCTACGGTGCCTCGGTTTTGCATTTTAAAGCCATGTAATCAGAAGGCCTCTTTACATTCATGTTTACGCTTGAACGCAAGGCAAAACACTATGGTTGTCGCCCTTCCGTGAACCCTAAAGGTGCATGTAAGTTTTTCAGCATCTATCCTAGTGCTGGATATGTATGTAGTGGATATGCATTATTTAAGCCTATATACTAGTCCTTTAGGTTGACATAAAAATGAGTCATTACTCTGTTATGTAATGCTTTCACGTTTGTTGCAAATTGCAATTCAGTACTTCACTGTTGCAACTGTAGACGTGGAGAATTTGAAAAATAAAGTATTTTGAAACATTGCAATTGGTACATTATTGGTACAATATGTAATGGCTAAGTATATCAAAACTTTTTTATAAAGTACTATTAAAACAGTAGATAAATAAGTAGTTGTGAATAATTTTAACTAAGTACACTGTAAATGTAAACAAATCAAAGTCATACAACTTAATATATATAATATAAATAACAATAATTAATACCTATTTTGAAGAGTATAACTAGTACATGACATGATTAAAGATGTGTAGTAAAATAATAGATAATTATCGATATCAGGATAAGACCAGAAACTTATAAATGGAAATGTTCCTTAGAAAAAAGACTGAGGCACTAAGAAATAGTATGGAATACAATAAAAATTTTAGTCGAAAGAACCAACCCTAGTAACATTTAATGCATGGTAAAGGACGCCTTTGTATTCCTATTGCAATATCGCAATAAAACAAAGGTAACGAGTTGCTCGTTATGCCTATTTCTATTTTTGTATCGTCTGAATTAATCATCATTAATCAGAGTAATAACACACGGTGTCACCACACTTCACTAACAATATGGGTGATGAGAATTTAATACAGTGTAGGCATGAAATAACGCTTACGCATTCGATATTGAAACGGTAAAAACATAAAAGGAATTACTATGAGAAAAAGAGTTTTAAACAAATTTTTTTTGGAAAAGACTCTAATAATAACGAATCTAACAATATAGGGAACCTTATAAAACAGATTGCTTGCAAAGTGGTTATGTTGAATGCAAAATCTCATATTAATATTAACATATTGTTAACGAAATAATTGAAATTTAAGCATACAATAAGCCGTTTTACATTAAGAGAAATTGGCAATAACCTGGCAATTATTTAGTATCTATAAATTTTCAAATGAATTTTACGTTCAAAGCCAGACATAATAAATAATACTGTGCAGTATAGTAGTAATAACATTCATAAAGTACCCAATACAACTAAGCTTACTAAGCTATTAAGATAACTGTAAAAACGCCGTATGTATAAATTAGTGAGATACCAAAATAGTACCTAATACAAGTCATAGAACATTACCGAATACGGTCATTGCACTCATTGTCCGTGGTGTGACTAGTAGTGCAACTTTATCATGTTCCGAGTTTTCTTAATTTTTGTTAGATACATCTGTGTTTTTCGTCATATTTGCATAATTAATTACCAAGATAATCGTATATTTGGGGTATACCTACTCACAATTAATCTTTTTATAAAAGTGAACAATGAAAAATTTCTAAAATTTTAATTTTATTTACATTTTTAATAAATTTTGTTTTTATTTCGATAAACAATCTGTCAATTGACTCGTGAAATTATGACGTCGTAATTTGTATTGGTACAAAATGTATGAAGGAGTCGCATTTTGACAGCTTAATAAAAGTATCTCAATTGACTCGCTTGTCAAAGACATCATTATTTCGTAGTTCGTGTATCTAATAAGTAGCTAAGCATTAAAGTACTTTTGGACCCAAAACCAAACATTCTCAGGACATGCACCTTTTTCTTCCTGCCAGTGGCAACGGTATTATGTAGTAGGTCAAGGGAAATCAGTCAACAGCTTTCAACCGGTTCTGTGTTAACCTGTATCGCAACAAGAATGATGGTTACATTCGATTAAAAAACTTTAACATCGGTTCTTGCAGGATTTTGTATTTCACTTTTTTAAACTGCTGTGAACAGCTTTTAAAATTGCTCGATAATCTTGCTTTAGAAATTAATATTTTCGTTTCAATTTACATAAAATTAGCTATCCCACCCTTCGCAGTACTCATAGACATCCAAAAATTAAACCTTTAATATGTTTTCTAAACTATTTCTACCTATCTTACGAGTACTTACATATATTTATAATAACATCCTCCAAAGAGTTACTATAAGTTATTTTATTTTATTATTCTCATATTACGAGGCAATGACCGGTCAATACTTTTGCAAGCTTTGCATATTTGAAGCGTACACCTACGACCCGAGTCTTAATCAAACAAAGTTATTTATGCTTTAGTCACTGAAATTCTCAATGAAGACCTCTCGAATGAGCTCGAGTATTTGCTTAGTAAAATTGCTTTGACAAACAACTGTGTAACGTTAATAAATACCTTAAAACCAATGTTATACACATTGTTTAAGCTTTTAATTTTACTAATGATGTCATTTTAACAAATTGACTGGTAGGAAAATACGTTAATAATACGTAATAAGTTAATAAGAGACTAAAGACTATACTGTACTATGTAAGATAAAATATTATTCTTTAAATTATTTAAAATTACAAATGAAGATAAAAAAAAATAGAATGCTACCAAAGGATTTCAAGATACCTAGCTTGACTTAAATGTACCTACTTGTAGTACTTATTATACTTAAGGATGAGGTGTATCTGGTTACAAATTGTACAAAAAGTTGATGAATTTTGCTAATTAAGAGTGTCTACAAATCTGTTAAATCAAAGTTTACTAAAACATGTTTAATACAGATGTTATTTAGACGACAAATTAATGAAGTGTTTCACGAGGTTATCATTGAAAAACGGGTAACATACATCGATGATGTAATTCAGTCTGAATTAGTCTCACTATCATATTAATACGTGAAGCAATAGTGATGTTTGCTAAATGAACCTCTTATATTTACGTAAATAGGAACAGATGTTCAATTAGTGCAAAAGAATTTATTTTATACTAATTCTACGAGACGATGACTCATGAAAGGCACGGTTGTGTCACAACACCAAACCACACCTTATAAGGTACGGCCTTTACACGGGACGTATTTATAAGGCTTAAATATAGGCTACTTTCAAAACTCCACCATATGTTATTGACACTTGTACAAAATTTCTCTTTGGCTACAGTTGCTGAATACAAGTTAATTTGGCCAGTTCATACTAAAAATTCTTAACTGGTACCGATTTACTACATCAAACACACACATACAGCTTTGACCGTGACAAATAAACCAATTTTTATCAAGGAATAGTATTCACAATATCACAAGTAGGTAATACACCTTTGTACTGTAGGGTAAATTTAAACAAAATGTATACTTTGAACCAATACTTCTTACATCTTCTTCTCACGAATAACTTTTTTCTATTACTGGATCCTATCCATTTCTTTAAGGGATACCTTTCTAGGCTTCTCTAAAATGATTAATTCCTAAACGCTGATATTACTATCAGAAAACGTAGCAGCGTTAGTTTTGTTGGAATTGCGGCACACATTCGTTCGTGTGTGGTCAACATGAAATATGAGACGTCAGCTAATGTTATTGTTGCAGGCCTTTGTTCTAATAACATTCCGTTAGCCATACTAGTGTAGTGTTTTAAACAGGCGGCTCTGCGACCCGTTCAGAAAACTTCCGAGTTAGAAATATTCTAGTTTTGTAACAATGGTGATTTCAAATAGAAAACATAATTATAACTAGACTTAAAAAGGAGCAAACGATTACAATGTTATATCTAATGTTATTCAGTCACTGCATTTCATCAACCATCTTCATACCATCAACATAGTGCCAAAGTTCTGAGGCCCTTGCATGATTGTTGCGCGTTTCTATTATGAACACTGAGTAGCTTGAAATATTGTTTACAATTTATTTTGTTTTACATATCGCAAATTAGTATTACTATAAGTAAGTGTAGTTTTCCCAATTTACCACAAAGTGTTACTAAATTACTGAACAAATTACGTCCACGTAATGGTTCCATTGGGTTTCAACTTATAAAGTTCAAGATGCATTCGCACAGGCTTTAAGTTTCAACATCAAAGATAGATTAAGATAAGCATATAAAGACAGACAGATTGGTATCACCAACTTCTTACTAAAATCTGTGCCAGAACGTAAAGTGTTGGGACACAAACACAAGAATTAATTGCACTACTGGTAATTTGTTTACCAATTCCGATACCAGTCGTGCTCGTGTTAATGTTACGTACTTACCTACTACTTGAAATTAGTTCAAACTAATTAACTACATACATTAACTCTTCGTATCGAACTTAGCTATCTGCATTTCCATTCCTTAAATCTATAAATATTCATTTAAAAGTTTATTTTACAGACAAGTCATTTAATTCGTTTGTTGTAATTGTTACAGTCTCACAGTGATTTATACATACGTATGTTTCCAAATAATCATTTCAATTACTTTGTAATTCTCAATTTTCAAATTAACATTTTTCATCATTCAATATTATGATGCCATCTTCAGAAGTATTCAAAATTTTCTTTAACAAATCTATCTTCTAAATATATTGCTCAAGACTTTGAATTTACTGACACTAGTCTTTAGATAAGCTACGTCGGACACTAAGACCACGTGAAAATTTTCCTTACATTTAATGCCGCGGACCGTCAAATAACTTAAATTGCATTGACCGAGTACACTAGCCGGCCTTATGACCCCATTCCTGTCTCCTTACCGGGCGCCATTGTCGATGATGGTTTGCAAGGCTACCCATTTTTTATGCAGCACACCATAATAAGCCTTTTGATTCGAAATGTGTTTCAAACAATTCCTTGATAACTTAATATCTTTTTGACTCTACCTCACTTTATAGTTCTTTTGTTATTTCTTAATTTGATTGTTTTGTATTTAATTTCACCATTTTCAGTGATTTTAAATTTTTTTTATTTATCGCTTCAAAAGTAAGAATTGCTGTATTTAACGGCATGTTAAGTGAGAATCGCTAATTGTCAATAACGGTATGCTTTTACGAAACTGTTAGTAGATTTTATTGATATTTGTAAGTATATTAATCAAACAGTTTCGCATTCTTATAATTTTAAGCTATTTGTTAGTACAAAGGTCAGATTCTAAGCAATATCTGACCTCAGAAGTGGCGATACATAAATCCGTTTATAGGTGAGTCATAGCTATTTGTGAGCACAGACGTTTTTGTTGCTAACAGACTTGTATGGGCCGCCGCATATCCAGTGATCGGCAATGAAAGAGCGCATTAACTCATATTGGTAATCTCATCTACTCATATCAATACGGCCTCCTTAAGCATCTGTTACATCTGAAAAAGGAACAGATCAACCATTAAAGCAGAAGATTAGTATTTACAGTGCTTTGCAAGATATGAAATGGTTTAACAAGGCACCTTTCAATGTTATAAAATTAGGAATTGATATGACCAAAGAGACCAAAATCACAGGAAAAAAACCGTTAATGGCGACGAAATGACAACAACCGTTCGAAATAATAAGGAGTAATGTTATGCTTGAAAACAATATGATCTTTATAGGTATGGTACGAGTTAGAACAATTCGTCAGTGTATCGCTTAACAAATTAACTAAATGTTACTTACCGATAAGCAGTCCTATTTAAATTTATCAGCCAACTCGAGGTTATTGACTTCCGCTACTATCCGAATTACGAAATTAACGTTATAAGTGTTATAATATAACCTTCGTATAGTTTGATAAAAAATAATTAGGTCGATAAGACTCTTCATAACGATATGCCTATACATCGGGGATCAGAAATTGAAACAGCAATAGTTAGTAATTATCATTACTGTGATTAAAAGAAACATGACGGAAAATTAGAATTGTCCTATCACACCCAATTAGTATAATGATGAAAACTGTGGAATGTTTGTCTTAATAATGCACCGACTGTATGGTACATGCGGCGAGATTAGCCTCCAACTTTAATGAGATGTCTCAGCTCTGTCGTATACGAACATTGTGAATCTTATGTTTGTCTCATCAGAAGGAGAACGCAAATAAAGGATAAAATAATACCTTGGTTTTAAAAACTGGGACTGAAGTATCTAGTTAATATATACGCGAACATTACAGAAGTACAGTATTAAATAAATGATTTTGTACAATTTCATTATTTAAAAAAAATACATAACCTTAACCACAGAAAAAGCAGACAAGTATTCATATTTTCTCAATCCGTGATCATAACTCTATCGCCGTCTCATTAGCTTATTTTAAAACGATAGAGACGACAACAGTCCTTTAAATTTATGGAGCGCTCAAGTATTCAGGTCAAACAAAACATAGTTACTGACCATTGCGAGTGCATTGACGACATCAATTCCAGCATAGAGATAACTTATAATCACTACTCATAGAAACAATAAATAATATGAGTTCCAAAACTAACTTTTAGTTCTAGGACAGTGAGCCGATGAAATGTGGAGACCATCTAATCAAACCGATAGCCCCAATTCTAAACCATGCTCGTGTTTTGTGACAGGTGCCTTTGACAGCTGGACAGGACACAAGAAAGCACTTCCTTTGTCTTCAAACACAAATTAGATAACGGTTTGGAATAATAATGAGACGCACGAATTAGTTCCTCAACGTATTGCTTTCCTCATATCACTCGGAGACTCAGACATACCAATATAATCATGAATACAACGTAACTATGACAAGCGTTTTCAAGAAACCTTAATCATGCAAGAGTTCACAAGAACAGTCTTACTGTTTTTTCGTAACGTCCTCTTTTCATTGCGTTATAAACATTACTTTTAATAATCTAGACAGGACAGTAATTTGGATGCAGCATTTTATATTTAAAAAAAAAAAAAAAAATTTGTTTTTGTTTTTATTATTATTTTA
>DWQK01003255.1:0-11807 GCA_018231225.1 Noctuana stator | reverse complement strand
CACGTCCACAAAATCCTTACCAGACAAAAAACAGGTCAGCCGGTTTTCCGTGGACAACAACAGCTTTGTTAGAGAGGATTTTATTGGCACAAATATTGTCCAAGTCGAGCTGTGGCGCACTCTTCGTGATTTACAGAGCTGTTTACGCGAGCCTTCCTCTTCCCAACTATCGTCATTTTTACAGCATCCGAACAAATACATATTTTATGAGATACGTCATACTTACTTTGAACTGACATTTCTGTATGATTTTGATTAGTAGACTTGCATACCTACTGTTGTTTGAATTGATATGAAGCCCGTTTTATCTGTCAGTACGACTGTACGAGTACTTAAATTATCTATTACTTCTATTATTATAATAAGAAAAATAACCATTGATTTTATATATTTATGTAAAGTAACTTAGTCTAGGGTGTCGTTATAAATATAGATGGACATAGACAGATATAAATTAAGAACATACAATTATGAGCATTTTTATTTTCAAACAAGTTTTTATTCTGCTTTACGCTGAAGTAAAACAAAATCCGCAATTTGACGTCAGGATGCTCCAGTGTCGTATGAAGAGATTAATTCCGGCAAAGTAGAGGAGACAACGAAGAGCCTTTTCAAGCTAGCTTCTAGTCTCTTGATTATGTTTTCCGTAAAATAATAGAGCTTAAGATAGTTCTGCGCGTTTCTCTAAAGATACATTTTTTAAGAATAAATTTAAATAGAAATGATTTGGACGTTGAATATGAACAATGAAGATCGGTAGGGCGTAGGGGTTTGACGACGGAAAGTAGGCGTAGAATTTAAACTATCAAGAACTAAAGTACGAGTAATCAAGAAGATTCTGTGATACGAGTAAATCAGTATATTTGTATACCGACTTTATACCGGGCATAGTTAAAAGGATCGATAAAAAAGCCTCAGTCGACACAGCGTATCAATGACAATAATTTTCAAGTCTACTTGGAGGAATACCAATAAAGATTGTCGTTAACTTTTTTGGATAAGTACAAAAGTTGCGGAGGCATTTTCCAATCTCGGTCCCTCGCTCCGTGACGAGATGCCGGTTTGTCATTGTGGCGCCGCCTGCCGGATCCAGCAGGAAACTATCTCACTCCCGTAACGATATTGGCATATTTTTCATTAAATCATCGACACCCTCTATCTAACTTTAGTATCTAACATTAGTTCCTTCCAGGATTTAAGAAATATGTGAGTTTCGCCATCGAAATGAAATATCCAAAAACAATTTGTTAGCAAAACAGTTATTGATATTCATATAATTCTCAATTATAGATTCATAATTTACAAAATCTTTGTTATAACGAAACTATTAATTAGATGCAAACGAATTTACTAAGAAATAAATCAAAATTAATATAACTTTAGTAGGTTTAATACTTTAGTTTAAATTGTTTTCAATGTCCTTGTCCGTGTTCAGAATAGTCAAACATATAGGCGGCTTAAGGAAAGGTTTATCCAATATATTTTGGTACAGCCCATAAATATAATACAAACATTAATGTTACAATTAAATTTAGTTAGACCCATGTAACGGAGGGTTTACGTAAACTAAAAATTTTTTTTGAAAAGGAAAAATTCGTATACGATTAAATTACAGCAAAACGAGTAGTTTGGTCAGTAAAATAAGATAAGTTTATTTGAATACAAAATGCGACCGTGTAGTGAAGTGCCAACTCCAGGTTGGAATACAAAGCCGAAACTAGATATTTTAGTATGATAATTTTATACTTAATGTTATATATTTGAATTTTAGATTTGCAAAACAAATTTAATTTCAGTGTGTGACTTTTTGTTAATTGCTAGTATCTATTCTCTATTTTAAAATAGAGATAAAAAGGCAACTATAGAAAAAAAGTATATGTTTCATCTTATTCATAGGAGTAGAGAAAGATAGAGGAACTTTACTATGATAATATTCAATATTGAAAAACTATTACAAAACAAAATTTTAGTGTTAACTTTTATTTTAATTCTCCTCGTTCAGTCCAATAACCTCACATTTACTTACGTGAAAATGCTATCAAAATATCTCCATATTGCGTTCCTCTAATGAGCGGTAGAAAGTGTGTTAATCCTTTTATCTAAGCTGAACACGCGGCGAGGTAAAGAGAGCACGGGAATGACTGTAATCTATGGCTCGGGAGAAATCTTAAATATTCGGTCTAAGTAACCGGTTTCAGTGATGAGCGTAATTTTGTTTCTTTTATCGCTCCTTTGGTGGTTAATTAACGGATGGCTCGTTACATCTGACACTGCGTCTTATCTCGTTTGTCAGACGCCTACGGATTCTCCAGGATTTAACCGCCCTAGCTTTTAATGTAAATATTTCTCACTTTAAGACTTTACATTTATCTTTACATTGATTGATTTCATATAAATGATTTGAAAAGTAGATATTCATTAAATACTGGGATATTTTATATACCCTGTTACATATCGTAGGTATAAAAACCTTTTGTGCATTAAATATTACGTTAACTACATCAAAATTTACTAATATCAATAGTGGTGTAAATTTTAAGTCTAAAATAAGCTCTTTCTTAATAACGCCACGATAAGAAAGGTACATTAAAAAGGTCTGGCGTGACAACAAATCTAAAGGAAAAATCTCCGCCTCTGAGAGCCCAACGGTGATAAACGAGAAAAACTTTGGAACTAAATGGAGCATTCGAGACGGCGGAGCTGCGCTGCTCTCGTAGAATAATACTTCTCCCGAAGAAATAACACTTATAGTCCGCGAGGCTTAAAATCAAATGTCTCCGTTCTTTCGGAGTTTCGAGTAAACTGTAGCAGCGTATCTTGAGGTATGGTGACAGAAATAAATGTCAATTTTACTCGTAATATTTGCAGATTTTCACTCGAGCTCTTTAAGACACGTACTCTTTTTAAACTAAAGCTTAGATAGATTTAGTTTTATTCAATGCGTTGGATATATCACCAAAGTATTTCTACTGCATGTTTGTTTTCTTAAATTGTTAGCAAAAAACTTAAATTTGTTTGTTTGACAAAGCAGGCTAATTAGCTGTAGAGTATTGAGCAGCACAGCTTTGTGCTAATCAAGAGTGATAAAAGGCTTTTGCATTTCACAGATGAAAAGGACTGAAACAGTAAGCACGCTACTCGTAACCTACTAACCTGTTGTAGAAAACGTGGTCGATCATCCTTCAAGCTTAGGAAACAAAGCAGGAGCATTTGCTCCGCGGTGAGACAGTAATTAGCTGTTGCCTCAAGCTGCCAGCATCTATTATTTTTTACAACTGTGAGGCAAAGCTTTTGAAACGCACTTTACTCGGGTTGTTGCGAGAGAAAACGTTTTAACTTTTTTCAGCTCTTCCAAGCTCTGCTCAGTTAAGCAAAGTAACAAATAAAAGTAGGTATTTACAAGCATGATACCGTGAGTTTAGAAACAAATTTCATGTGCTGACGGAAAACCATTTCCAAATTGAAAAAGCAAAAATAGCAACATGATAAAAGACACGATAGACTTATTACTTAGGAGCTATTTCGGTGACGATTCTTTGAAATCTTAAAAGAAATAAGGAGTTAGGAGAAAATCACCTTCTTGAAATTTGGTTCTGTAAATGTCGAGTGTATACGCTATGAAATAAATAAGTATTTCACCGTTATTATTAAATTAATGCTCTGAAGTCTACTTTAATATTACTTTCATTATGAAATTTATACAAGAAAGCTTCGAAAATCAATAAGTTAAGTCTATAAATAGTTAATTACAAATATTAATTTTGAAACTTACTTACCTTCATTTCTCCACGGCCATTATTTGACTTTTACTGTGGACATACCTGCGAACAATCAAAATTAATTAATTTGATTTATCCAGAAATAAGAGTGGTGTAAATCTTGAAAAGAACTAACAAATATTTGTACACGTTTTCTTACATGTACTCGTACATTCAAATGTACAAATATTTGTTACAGTTAATTAATTTTATTTATAGGGTCATGAGATGAAAGGCTCGTACACCGCACAAGCCTATTAGATATTAATTACCAGATAATTAACCCAAGTAATTGCGCTAAGAAGGGGCATAATATACGATTCAGAAGTGCAATTTGTACACGTAACACAAACGCCGGAAACAGGGAAGAGGAAATTGATACAGATTCTCATTTACATTGATATAAGGTTTTCGGGCATAGAAGTGACGAAGCAACATTAAAGCAGCGTATTGTGCGTCGGGTGTGGGCCCACCTTTCACATCTAATCTCGACGTCTCAATGATCAAACCACAAGGGCTGCGCTGCTTTGAAATACGAACACTTTGATACTTAAATTATAATAATGTAATTTTGTGTCCATAATGCACCATAGTTGTATTTTTTTTTATTTGGCTTGGTTTTAAATTTTTTGAAACTATTTTAACTACTTTTAGGTACTAAACTAATTTTTATAAAATTAAGTTTCCGTGATAATACAACATTATCGAAATTGATTTTATCTTTGATAATAACGGAGTTGGAAGTTTCAAGTTTTTGATACACCTAATATTTTAAAATAAAATTGTTTAACTTAAAAAGTTTCTTCATGTATTTTCATTTTATTTAACAAATGATATCTAAGAAAATGTGTTCTGTAATCAGAGTATGAGGGTCAATTTAAATATCGAACTCAATGCGCGTTTATACAAAGAAATAGTGTTTACGACGAGCGACCAGGCGACCGGCCGTACCAAATCACGCGTCCCCTGGGAGTCCACACCTCGCAACGCCCTGATTATGTTATATAGAAATAATTGTCGCACCGCGTCCGTTAACGGACCGCCGCCCAAATTACATAACCGAATAATGGCTCGGCGAGCTGCTCCATTGTTTTGAACTTTCTTAATGCGATTAGGTCCGCTGTGCTCGCTACGACTGTAAATTTGAATGATTTTTCGGTGACAGTATTAAAATTTAATGAAAGCGTATTTATTTGTAGACTGTTACAATGTTGAATAGCAATAATTAACTTACAAAGCTATTTTTAGCATGCAGACCATATTTATAGCATTGACTCACGGGCACTCACTTTTAACCTCAAATAGGAGAAAAGTCCTACCCGAGATCATGCGCAGAGGCATTGTTACTCATAAGAACTGAGATGGTCACCTTAAATAACGTATCTCTATTTCTCTGAAAAAGGGCAGCTGTAACAGTAGTATATTTTGGTAACATCTTTTGGGGTAAGTGTCTGCTATATCGTAGCTATATAAAAACATTCGTTTGTATAGTAAGTTGCAGTAAGTGCTCACCATCAGGCATCAGGTAATCCGGGAGTTCACTTGCTACATCTATACTACAGGAATAAAATATAACTGTCAAAACAAAGGCTAATAAGATGGTCTGTGTGAGCATATTAAGCATGCCTATATCTAAATGAAGGTGAATAGAGACGTGCAGACGATTCTGTCAGATAAGTGGCGGCGGCAGGCACGCGCCGCATGTTAAGTAAACGTTCGTGTCAGCAGCATCGCATCAAAGAGCAATCAATTAAGTGATAAAAGCTGACGCATACGTCGGATATTTGTAGGCTACACATTATACAGTCTAGATGATTGGTCCGTTCATTCTATATGAAGGAATATTTTCATCTACCATGTAGCAGACACTTATTCGAAAATTTTGGCTACAACTCGCACGTATCATCTTTTTCTTCAATACCTTTTCTTAATTATCTTTTTTCATAAATAACATATATAATACAATACAATATTCTTTGGTTCTATGAGTGTAAATTGCACCGCACTATTTACAGAAATAAATAGCAGTGAATGCACAAAGGGGCAAGATGTAAAGTACCTATTTGTTTGCAATTTTCAGATACGCAAAGGTGTTTGCGCCGAGTAGAAACTCAGTGGAAAAAACACACTTTTATGAACGAACATGAAAACAAATTTCACTTAGAGGGCAATATCATAATGGAACCACGTTACTTCGTATATGAGAAGCAGCATTGAATCCACGTATAGCGTTGATGCTAACCGCTACTTTTCTATTACACAAGTGTACTATCCCAGAGTGGTAAGCATTGCTCTAATTTATTCTCTTATCTGTTTGTGGCTTATCTAATAGTCTGTATCCACGTGCATTTTCCAAAGTTTAAAATTATAACAGTTTTGTGTTTGGGATTATTAAAATGGTTTCAAAGAATACGTGCATAATGAATAAAGATTTATTGTATGGTAATTGCACACAAATCAGAAATGAGGATAAATCAGTGAAGGATGTCTACAATCTAGTTGTATACTTTAAAAATCACAGGGCGGCTAAATTTATATTTCATCATATTTTATCGTCTCCCGGCGCCTTGAATAAAACTATTGCTGCTTATGTAACTTAAAGGTGTAATAAGTATTATTTTATACTTTTTTGTTTTAATGTTAGGGGTTTTATTTATTTAAATTTTAAAATGATCTGCTTTTCTAACTTATAAATAAAGAATAAAAACATCTCATATTTTTTATCTCATCTAGTACGCAAAAACATAAATCACCTCAGCGTGACTCGGCGGAAAGTAACACTGAGGAACGTTATAGAGAACGTAAAAGTGATTTCATTTGAACAAAGTTTCACTCTATCAACGAAATTCAGAGTGTAATTTGCGAGCAGGAGAAAGTTTCACCTTATCACAGAATTCCACGTGGAGTGTTTCGTTGAATTCTCTAATTTTATTCACTGACTAGGCAATTTTTTTTATTAGTTTTCATAATGTTGTCGGTGTGTTTTGTTTAAACAATACTTACCATCACTATATTTTCTATATTTTTTTATATACAACTACATTAAATAAGTATACTTCAAGAAACTTTTTAATTATAATAATCTGTAATTATAACGATGTATTTTCATAATCTAATTACATTTAAAATAATCATAGTTGAAATAAAAGTATGTATTCAAATAAAATCTCTATACAACATAATATTATATACGAATCTGAAAATAATATTATATACTTATCATATTTTGCAAACAAATAAATTTTATTGAAAGTGCCTTATTCGCAAATGATAGCGTAATATTTCATTGGCTACGGAAGCAATTTAAAAAGATCGCAAATTACATCGCTGTTGGTAGAAAGTTATTGAAGTTACGGCACGGCCGCCGCGCCGCACGCCGGACCAGATGTTAGTGGCACGTCCCACTAACGAACAGGACTCAGCGTGACTCCGGTCTCGTAGCCGCCGCCGTAGCGCACTCGTAATTGGAAAGACGCTACGTGGTGCTACGATTGCTGAGCGTCCTATCATTAGCGTCACTCACAATATTCCATGGGTTCGCACCTTTATGCCGTCGTTATCGCCTTTGGGTGGCAATCACGTTTAATAGTAATTTATTTTTGTAACACTTATACCATAATTTATTGAAAAATTAAGTTCTGGAAAGCAGATTATAATTTTAGCGGATGATTCTATAAGGGACCACGTATTATAAAATGATTTTGCTTATTACATTAAAACAATACAAAATCATCCAATTGAGTATGTTTCATTAGTTGCGGATAGCTATGCGTTCGGAGAGGTAAAGGCAGGGGAGCGGTGGCCAGTGGTAAAAAGCGTTTTGCGTAATTAAACGTTCCAGCGCGGCAGTTTATGTGACGATTAGAGAGCGGAGTGCGCAGAAGGCTCGGCCGTTCAATTTGCCGCTTCACTTGACACAATTCGACGCCTGACTCGGGGACAATCGCACTCGAAGCCCCGTCGACCTCCTTATCTCTAGCCGAGGTAATCTTTCCTTCCCTCGGCGGCAATAACTCCAAGTGGGCAGGATTACCTGCAAAGGGGTTTCGTAAGGCAACCGCCTCTACAAAGGTTATCGATTTAAACATTGTGTGTATGCGTTAGATCCGCTCTTTTTATTGCGGTTGGTCTGTGGCGGCGCCGTTACTAGCACTTACTAGTAATCCTGTTTGAGAATATATGGTCACTAAAGGCTGCTACGGTTAATACACAAAACGAGTTTTTTCTTGCGTTCCTTTATTCCCCAATTTCATTGTTAGGTACTGATTGTAAACTTAACAGATTGTTAAAATTTTATAATGCAAGTATGCCTTCTATTAATATTTATATGTAATCCATTTAAATCGTGGTCGCCAAAAGATTATAATTCAATGGTTATTAATAATAATATTAATTAAGTGTTGTAAGAATACGTTTTAAAACATTATGAAACACAGTCAGTTAAGTATCCTTAATTAAAAATATCTATATTTCTAATATTTTTTAAGCTCATAAATCTATAACTATCTATAATAATCTTGAATATTTATAGCGAAATTCATTAAGAATATTTGCAAACAATTTCGTTGGCATGTAAATCAGTGCACGTAAATTTCGTTCCTGTCTGCGCACGGAAATTGAACCGTTCGAAACCATTCTGATATAGCTATATAATTTTTAGCAATATATGGCTCAAAGTCGATCCCCTTTAAAATGAAACTTAAAGCCATCCGTAACAGAACCTCACACCATTTAAGGAAATTGAACGCTCAGTATCATAACCTTTTATGTAATTATAGCAATACATAAAACGTAAAGCCTGTATGAAGGTATATAGTGTAAAGTTTTAGAACCACCTCTTTTGAATCCGTTCGAGTCCCGTATAAAATAATACATGTATCTTCTACGTTATGAAAGTTAATATTTAGTCTACTAAAATTTACGAATCCGTAAATACCTTTGTACCGTAGTCAACTGTCTTATGCATTACAATTACAATCGTAAGAATGAAGTTTTTAACATAACATAAGCAAGACAGACAGAAATATTTGTTAACTTCATATGTACCTATCCATATGAAAGCGACTCTCTGTGCAAGCAGAAGGCACGGTCGCGGGGATATTTCAATTTGGCCAGAGACGTGACCCGAGAGGCCGCGCGGCGCCGCACGGCTCGCTGAACCGTGAGCCCGTTGCGGGCCTCGCCAAAGAGCAAACAGCGCCTTCGCAATCTTGTGACACGTGGACCATACCGAACACTCGACCAAGACAATCTACTAACCTAGTATGACACTCCGGAGAGACAGTTAGCATAATACGTCTTCTTTCTACGAATTAATACTGCTCTTTCCGCTACTTTCTGTTAGGAGAATCAATTTAAGAATCAAATGTCATATCTATTACCAAGTGTTTATTGACTTTTGTTTTTTTGCAATTTGATTTCATTTCAGTCCTTAAAAATCAATTTATGGGCAATCCTTACTATACGTACCGTATAATTTAATCTATGTTGGAAAGAACTCATCACAAATTTTGAGAACAAAGCAAGAATGATGGTGGCAAGGAGAATCATGCATCATACTTATTGGGTGCGAATAACAATGAAGTTGGCGCTCGTAAATCCGCCAGGTGGCACTGCTGCTGAACAGAGCCGCCCGACGCGACTATATTAATCGTATCTGCGAAATCGTAAATTATTTGACATCAAACTATCTGAACCTTGAAATTAGACAGAACCTTTATATTTTATTGAAGTCTGCGAGACACCGAGAAATTGTATTACTGAACGTCCTCCTGTTAGTCTCCATTTTTTTCTTCAACACTTCATGGCGTAAGCTAAATTTAATATAAAAAGTTCTTCAAATAATTTTTAGTGTTCGTTAGTTTTGTAATCGTATATTTGTGTAAGGCATTCAATGATGAATTAATAAAATCTTAATTAAATTATTTGTGCATATTCAAATACGATATAGTGATACGATAATATATACAAGTATAATATAATAGTGATACGATAAAATAGGCGTCCTTGCACATTTAACAATAGGAGTGAAAATTAAAATTTAGATAGGAACTCGTAGTGTATTCGTTTAAGAAGCTTATTTATCGATAGCAATTAAGTTTTTCTATATAAAACAATCCCAGTTTGTAGATCAGGCCCTGCGGCCACCCATCGCGCTAGTATTTTCCTCTCATTTTCTTTCTTTCGGAGAGTAACGAACTGTGTAATTGGAAACAGGGGCTTGGCCCAGTGTCTGCGACTAGAAGCAACGCGCTCGCTATATCTCAATTGTTTGATTTCAAAATTCGGTTCCACTACAAAATTTAATGCTTTTACAACGCAAGATTGCTGTTTCTTGTCGATCAACGAACGAAGAGGATGAACGAAATGAACGTAATGTTTCATACGTGTGTATATAATACCTACTTTGAAAATTGTACGTGCCAAAATTTGTTTTAATTAGAAAATAAGCTTCATATGGAAATTAAATACAATGTCGTAGGCCTCGAGAACTTCTTTGTACACTTTCGTCAAAATATATAAATGCGTGTTCGTAAAAATACAATAAATCCGTTAGCAATATGAGCGCGCCGTTCGACTTCTACAGCGAGCGCGCGGGTGGAGCGCGGCAATTTTTCTCTTCGCTGACAACATGATGTAACGCCAATATCGCACGCTGAGCGATTAAGCCGCGTACGCCGATATTTCAGACTTGTCCCTACTAACTGTCAAAGTGTCGACAAAACTCTGCATGCTCTCGCTCGTGGATAGGCTCATATTCGCTGCGTAGCGTCGTAAGTAGATTTATAATATGATGTTTCAAAGCTCTACAGAGCCAGATTCGGTGTAATATAAATAATGAATACTAGCAGAATCATCTGAAGCTTACGAATCCTTCGCAGTTGTAATCGCACGGCGGACTATAAAAAACAAATAAAAAACTAATTCTCGAGCCGGGGAGACGTGGTATCGTTTCACAAAGATAGTTGGTGAGTCTGATCACGCAGGCAGGCAATCACTCGATAATAAACGTGGAGTGCGGAGCGGCGCGCGGCACACGTGCTGCTGACGCCGCGCACCCGCTTCCGGGTGCATCTCTGACGCCGTGCGTTGCCAATTTGTAACACTACATCTCTATTATACAAATATATACATAACGTGGAAACTTTAACGAAACTATTGGGTTACAATTTAGGCTTTTGATTGCCTTCTACCCTCTTATTTATGTCGTACTGCTGGGCACCAGTCTATACCTACAACCGCGGAAGGCCTGGAGTGTACCGCTGCTGCAATGCGAATTTTGGTTATGACGTTTTATTCAGCCCATAGACGCATTTATTTTGTTACTGTTTCCGATTATCCCCGTTGTGTCCTAAAGGGAACATGAGTGAGATTTCATGGGTAGCTAATATAAATGACTCTTTACTTTTTCTATCCACGTTTTCATAAATAACCAAGGGTTTGGACACGATGGCGGAGTCGATGATAAATGATGTGGAGTTGGCGCCTGAGCGTCGGCTGCTAGCCGCGAAAAATACAACTGTCATCTTGACTGATAGTAAAATAATGTCTGAGTCATGCTCCATTCTGCATGCCAAGAGCTATTGTGATCTTCTTTGTGCCGTGACTCTTATTACGGGGTTAACATAAAGACATACCGGTCGGAAGAGATGTGTGCAGAATACTTCTATTGAATTACACGTTAAAGAGTTACAAATAATAGTTTTGTGGGCATTTAGATCAGTTCCATGCTTTTACTAAAATTATTTGTTATTCTTCTCCCACCTTAGGCTGAGGTCACATTGTTCTTTTTTAATTTAGCTACACATTACCTTTCTTTAACCTATCATATCCGAATATGTAGTAAAGATCTCTGGGTATTGGATTATTGTATGATTTAAATTAAAAGTGTAACATATACACGGAAAATTTAATTATTGTAATAGCATCTATTTATTCGTTTATTGAAGCGTGCGTAGCCCCGCTGGTAATGTGGATCGCAAGCGATCACATTA
This sequence comes from Noctuana stator, assembly GCA_018231225.1. Classification (NCBI taxonomy): domain Eukaryota; kingdom Metazoa; phylum Arthropoda; class Insecta; order Lepidoptera; family Hesperiidae; genus Noctuana; species Noctuana stator. The sequence continues at coordinate 55 of DWQK01003255.1, read as the reverse complement.
TTAAGCAACGTCGGGCGCGGCCGGTACTCGGATGGGTGACCGCTAGTGGCAAATT
>DWQK01003254.1:0-11809 GCA_018231225.1 Noctuana stator | reverse complement strand
AACTTTTATATTATTCTCCAGACGCAAAAAGTGGAAATTGGCTTGCTTACCCACTGGCGTTGTCATAACGGTGACCTCGCAACGTGAGATCTATATTAGAGCATGCCATGTGCCAATATTGCTGTTACCCTGATTTAACTTAAACTTACTTAACCACGGTGCTCCACTGCAGATCAGTGGCAATGTATTTATCCGGAATATTTAATTTTAATACGTTCAATATACATAATTGTTTCCTGTACAATATACAGATACCTACATGTCTGAAGGCTCTAAATTTAGATTGAAACGACTCAATACAAGGATAAGGTAATCGTTAATTTATAAAACATGGTTTTGGTAACCAGTCAACAATATAAATATCATATGATTTATGAAGAAACAAGGCCGCTGACTGCTTTATTGGTCTTTGAATAGTTTATCCAGTTTACTCGTATAGTTGTGTAGTGTCTAAGAGTTTTATCAATGTTTAATCAATTTTATGTTTTATGGGTTAGGTATTAAGGGTTGTTAGAGGTGACTTGGTGAATTGAATCGAGTGTGGAATTAACGGTCTGTTATCGGCAGTTTATGTGTGCACGCTCTTGAATGATTTTTCCACTTTAGCGTTGACTTGTAAATACATTATATAGGTGTCTACCTAGGTAGGTATCTATAATTTAAAGGATTAGGACAAAAAGATATAATACATATCGTAATATTGATGTATCAAGTTAAGTTCAAGTGTCAAGTTTTTGTCTTTCGGTTAAGGAGATCCGGATGCTGAAGACAGTTCATGTGAGACGATTTTAATCCTTATGAGTATTAACGCACCAATTTACGAAGTCAGATAGTATCCCTCCTATTTGAAGTTTGACATGGGATTTGAAGTTTGATGGGAATGAATACTTAAAAAAAGTCCTTTGAAATAATGTACTTACCTACATTATGGTTTATGCAGGAAATATGTAAAGCAGGTTATGTGGTATTCATTGTATGTTTGTGCTTTGTAACTGATTACGTGAGCTTAGCAAGTTACGAAAGCACATTACAGTTACGCTGAAATGAATTTAGCGCTAAGAGGAAGCGTTAGCAACACAGATGTATGCTTCACTAGATGCGCTATGCACGACCTAGTACAATATTTGTTAGGTAGAGTTACATGATGCGTGTTAGGCAATATGCCGGTATAAATTTCTCCAAAAATATTGATCCTATTGTGATCATTCTTTTACTTCCCTCTTATTCAGTAAATAGTGCAAGTTACATCAAAAACGTGTAAGTATGATAGCCTGGCTTATGATAGAAGCTAAGTGTCAAACCCTTTTTATGTATTTAACCCTTGTTTATGGTGTCAAAACCTTTTTAAATTCTAGTGCAAGTAAAAATAAAACTAAATAAATAAAAAAGTTTTCTTTTATTTTACCTATTGAACTGTGACTAATTTTTAATTTTACTAGGGGACGCCTAAATGCCAGCCAGGAAGCCATAATTATAAGGATAGGTAATTAGAAAAAATCATAGATTGATGAATACCTAGTTTTATGTTAATGATAATAATATATTCCCTATACCCTTATTGTTTAGTCCATGCTCTAGATAAAAGTGCTATAATGGTATAGCACTTTCACGTCACTGGTATGGACCAGTGACGTGACATACTCGTAACAAGTCGGCTGTCAACACATCTAGCGAGCGTCACATCCGCGGTGCATTTGGCAAGACGCGTAGTGAAAGTGATTGCTCAGATGTCGCGTGCACCCGCCGACCTTGCCATATATGCGCCGCATCGCGCCTTGAAATGTTTTTGCTTGTCCGCTTGTCACCAAGGCAGTTAGCAAGTGTTCTTGTTACAGACACAGGAGAACTGGGGACTGCTCTAACTCCGTTAACTAATTTTGGGATCCGTCAGGAAGTCTGAAGTCTTGTATCCAACTTTGTGGAGTTAACACTTTCAGTTCCCTCAATCTGTAACCATCGACGGACAAGACTTACTAGCGGTTAATATATCTTATGGAAATAGGTATTAAAACGACACTACGGTTAACGCTACACCAACTAAAACATTTGTGCCTAGACATTTTCGTGAAATCCGTCAAATGACTTAACACTAATATCTATAGGTAGTTTTCTACTACATCATTATTGAGATTTTCTTTATTTATCGGATCATACATACGCTTACAGACAAGAGACAAGAACAGACAGAGGCTGCTGATTCTTGATTATGAGAAATTCAAGCTGTAGGTACAATACGCAAACAAAATAAATGATGTGTTATTTATTACTTACTTATTATTTTATTAATTGTAAAAATAATATTAAAGAAAATAAAAAAACATATTATTATTGCAAAATCATGCAGATTAATATCAACATAAAATTCATTTAATGAAATGTTTAAATTAAGTTAATTCGCTAATTGAAAAACATTTATATGCTTAATTTAATGCTTAATCCTGTTGGTAGTTGGCATCTAAAGTGTATGCTGTACAGTAGACGTAATATACACACGAGAAAGTGTGCAACACTTGATTTTTACAATAGATTTGAGACTTAAGACAAGGAATGTCCTTGAGGCGGTGTGATCACGTTTTAATTTTTAATCGACATTGATATATTAACTCAAAAATGATTGATTAGGATTGATATCTGATGATGAAATGAAAGAAATATTATTATTTGTAATTTGGCAGGCTTTCTGCATCAAAAATGTTAGAGAGTGCACTTCATACTACACCTCAGTCGCTGCAGATAGATAAGGAATTAAACATAACGATTGATTAAAGTTCTAAAGAATTGTTATTTTAGAAAATCATTTCAATAAACAGGATTCTATTTGAAATTGGCAGTATTTATACTAAATTCTTACTCAAAAACGTTTAATTAAGTATTAAAAGTTTAGTTTTTCGTATATAATAATGTATTTCTGTACTCGTGAGTAGTAGGTATGTATAGTCTTCGAGCAATAGTTACTATGAAAGTAAGGTGATGCCGCGCGCTTGAAAACAATTTGGAATTATTATCCAAAAAACTATACCTATTTCTAAATTACGTTTTCTAATCTACCTACGTCTTTACTATTACTACGCAATACTAAATCACATTTACGTTCTTAAATTAGCCGGCCAGCCCTACCGTACGGTTATGATTGTTGTTATAATTGCGCGCGCGCACAAGTCACGTGGCTCGAGGACGTCCGTTGCGATTCGCGGTGCAGTTTCGCAATTACACTCCAAACTTGATTGAATTGTTCTAGAATCTTATCAGATAGCCGCAATTAGCATATGAGTAGATAACTCTCTCAGTGTTGCCCTGTGTCGCCATATCGAACGACTAATGAAATCATTTTATTCAAGGGCATTGTACGTAATAGTAGGTAATTGCGAAATTGACAATATCGTGTTGTGATACATGCAACACAATGCCTTTTTTCATCGGAAGTTCATTATGTAATGAAATGTTACAATGTACTTATTAGATTTTTGTATTGTAAAGTAAGTAATGGTAGGTATCTCTCTAATCTTTAATCGTCCTACCTACGTAACCTTAATAAGACTTAATTTAGTTGCTATTTAAACATTCTAAGATTTGGATTTGCGAACTTCACTTTCCGCTCCTAAACCATGTGATTTCGTGTATCTCTAATTAGGTACCTACATAAACAATGATATTGATTCAACATCCATTATTTCAACTTTCTTTTCCTAATAAACACTTGCTTACCTATATATTTTTGAATGAATGTGATGGACCATTGAACATTTTCCAGGATATTTTCCAGGACTCTAAAATGCGTATAGTTAGGTACCTAAGTATAGAATTTACTTCTTTTTCATTGTAGCTTTTTTTTAATAATAAAATTGTCTTTAACATTTTATATTGCAATAAATCTTTTATGTCGTCGCTTATTAACAGTTTTACACGTGATTACCTAGGTACTTACTTTGCATTCGTCTATCTGTTCAGATGTTTTGCTCTTTCGATCTAAACTACCGGTTCAGTACCAACGTACTAATACTACTATTTATAATTTGATTTTTTTTATTTTTTAAATAGGCTCCGGCTTCGTTTATGTACTTCCAGATTTATAAGGATACCTAATTAGGTATCCAATTGGATATAATATATGCGTCTATAGTTCACGAATTTTCATTTCGTTTTCATGTTTTAGTCATTAACCTGTAGTTAGATTTTATCTAAATAATATTCTATTCATAAATGCTTAAAATTAAATTACAGTCACATTTATTGTACTTTTCATAAAAATAACAACATTTTGTAAAAACTTGCCATTATGCTACATAATTTCAGGATTCAGTACTCGCTACATAATTATGTGTTTAATCTTTATGTACTTACTTATACTCGTAGGTACCTAAAGAGTGCAATGTTAAACCATTGTGTGATTAAGTCATCTTCGGTACAATGTTGTTAGATTATACAAATATCTGTCTGTACTGTAAGGTTGGTATCAGTGTTAATTATGCGAATTACAGGTATTATATTCATCTTAGCTAAGTTTAGTCATTACCTATACGTCTGCCTAAATGTATAATGTTAATCAGTTAAAATTTTATTCGAGTAGTATGGTAGTGTGACTTTCAGATCTATCTCAGATGCCTATGAAAAGCCGTTGCCCAACAATGGAAAAAATGAGTTTTAGCCATTTTGAAGTTTTTCTTCCTATAACACTAACTACTTCCCGGTGTGTGGGCTTTAGCTACTTTCAAAGTTTGTTTCCAGCGAATTCTCTTCTGTTGGGATTTCTAATATGTAATAAATTATTACTCATAAATAATCTTAGTAACACTTAAGTCGGGCATCCCTCTCAGTATGTCCCCCCAGTGAAGTCTTTGGGTAGTCACAGAACTCACAGAATCGAACAATGGTCTTGTTGCCTATCTGAGTGATTTCAATTTTGCTATATTGATGTTATAGATTATTTGTAAATTTTTTGTAGCTAATGTGAGACTGAACATAGCTCTTGATATCGCCCACACAATCGAGACTTTACCTCTCCTTTAGATATATGGCAAATATATTCCTCGTGTGTTATAAATAAAATCAAAGATAAAAAAATAATAAAAGTGTCAAAGAGTGTGATTTAGTCATCAGTAGGTACGAGCATCATGTATTGGCAAATAGTGCGTATTTGTTTCGGGGCCGAGCTAGAGCGGCCGACCTCTCGCCTCCGCCCGCAGCTAGCATTTAAGCATTTACCTTTCCTAGGTCGGGCTTGTCCTCAATACGCGCTTGAAGCGTTGATTTATCACAAGGAATTCTCGCTCTAGTCATACGGATTTTGTGCAATATATGTAGTTAATTCTAATTTGAATTAACTTCCACTGTGGTTACTTTATTCATTTGAAAGTTGAAGAGCGATTACGCAATTCGGTCTTATTTTCTGTCTGGTTTTATGGAAGCTCGTTTACTTATTGCATATCTACTAATATATTATTTGATTCCACTAAGAGTACCTACGTAGTTACTAGAACTACTTCCACTTTTTCATTGTAGGGAAATAAAAAAATCTTGTATGCGCAATTGATTGCTTGGCACATACAATGGCCGACAGATCCGATGTAATTGACAGGAACACGGAACTTACACGAGTTTTTGGAAGTGTAATATAATAAATCATGTACAAAAGTAGGTGCTACGCATGCCTCTATAGCAATGTACCTAATAGTTGTTTTGTATTGGAGAATGGTTTGGTTAAAAGGGGGTGACGAGTAATGTGGCCACACAACACTACTTGCCTTGCCACTCCGGCCTGTTTATGCAGAACTGCAGTACAGTCTGAAGTTGGCTATGAATGTCTATGGCATTTAAAGAGTGTTGGGACCACTAAACATCAAGGGGCCTATATGAGCCTTTTCTAATTTATTATTTTCATACAATATTCATACAAAAAAGTCTGTAAACTTTATTAGAACATTACGTCCTCGAATGGTTATAACTACTAGCTCGTTTGCTATTGAAAGGAATGTTTTAGGTGGAATTAGCCCATACCACAGGTTGGGTTAGAGGTATCGATAACGCAATGGAAGGAATGCCCGTTCTACTCAGACAAATTTTGTGCAATATGCACCTCATTTGATTTAAGTTTACGTACCTCCGTTTCGGCATCCGGTCTAGGCTCGATCGTGCGAATTCTTTGCAAGAAAATATACGTTCATACATACATTCACGTAAATTAATATAATATTACAATTTAATATTCAGTAGGTCTCACTGGTTGCCACTTATTTGTATTGAATTGGAGATTTTTTAGCATAGTTAATTAAATATGCCACGTAGGTATATATATTATTGATATCATATTATATTAAAAGGGTGAAACATACCTAATCATTGATATAAATAGGTTTATTTCATCCAAACATCAAAAAGCTGTTGTTGATAATTGACGTAAAAATTCTTTTTGCTAAAATGAAAATGTCTCATTTATCAGTAGCTGACAAAACAACATTTGATAGTAATTTAATTACCTCTTTATAGCTTGTTTAGAACGGGTAGTGAATTTTATTACTGCAGGTTTCTGCTAACGACGAGGTAGTGCGAAATGCACTAATTAATTTACATGCGTAGGTACTTCTTATAACTAAAGTGCGACCACATAATTACGTATAATATAAAACCTATTTATAAAACAATTTTAAATTTATATATTTTTTTCTTAAATAAGTAGGTACGCAGCAAGTGAGCATGTAGGCCAACCAATGTTGCGTGATTACTGCAACCCATGGAGATTGTTGTGGATACGGGACAGTGGCCAACCACGGCCGGATGCTGTCAAGCCGCCCAATTGCCCTTCGATGGCTTAATCTTGCCGTCGAAAGCACGGAAGCGCGCATGAAATTTTATACTAGCGGTAATCTATCCGAGTATCTACCAACAGAAGTTTCTTAATTTAAAAGAACGCTTATGATATACAGTTCTTCACTACCAGCGGGGCTATAGGCATACATACGTACATAATTTATTGGATTCCTACACTCTTGAAAACTTCGTAACTTCAATTACACTGTCAATTACCGGACTTGTCAACGTTGTTCTTGCTAAGCAATCAAGTTCGCATGCATGTTCCATTATTTTTGTCCACGGCTAACATGTTATCAAATTTGTTAGAATGTCCACAAAATATTCATTACCCTGCAACAGTAGCTATACCGGATCACAAGATCGTTATCGTGAACAGGAAAATAAAACTATTAGGCTGTTAAGGTTATGTTTCGAAAAATTACAGCCTGTCAACGTTATATAAAATATTAAAGTAGGTAGCTTATGTTCTATCTGTTTACATCATTTTGCCGTTATTAAGCCTTCTGTAGTGAATGGCAATTGTAATCGAATGAAGGAATTTGGAATTAATGATAATGGTCGCATTTCAATCATTTTTCTTTCTTCCTTTTCGGACACTTTTGGTCATGCCTAGTTGTATAATAAATAATTTAAAAACACTTTTACACACGTAGAAACTAGTTGTCCTTATTATATAATCATTACCACTTGACACTTAGGTATTGTTTACGTTGTATCAATCGAAGCTTTAACGCCAGTCTCTAGTATAAATCCCCTATAAACCTGAGTATAAACATAAAGGTAGACTATTTTATTATTGAATGCTTTGTGAGTGTCTATATCTCTGCATATTTTCATAAGTACAATCGGCTTAACTCACGTGTTTTTCAGGAATGCTCGACTAATTTCATCCTCATATGCTTCTATCGGTTAAGTCTTCAAGAAATTACTCTTGATTTAAGCCGTTTGTTCACGTAAGTTAAATACTTATCCGCGTCAAAAAATTTAAGATTAGTAGTCATGCCGATCAAGCTAGCAATAAAGGAGATTAAAACTATACTTATTTCTTGTATACCTACCTTCTTTTATTAAGTACGTATTTTTTGTGCCACCAACATTACTGAGACAAACATACCGGTCTGAATACTTATTACTTAGTTGGTTCTGGCTAATTGTATCATCCCAAAGGTTCGGAGAACTACGAATATGTCTCATAGAAACGTTATTTGCGAATGAATTCTTGTAAGTAACTAAAAATAACGTGGTTATATCTACATTACTGTTGACTGATAAAATACAATTACAAAAATTACAAGTGATGTGCCTTGCAAAGCGGTAGATATTACATATCATATTGCGATTCATGAGCGCAAAGCGATTTTGTATTTGTTATTATTAGAAGCTGCTTTTGAAAATCCATTTAATTTTTAAATTGATCAATAACTTTAATTGTGTAATAAATAAGTACCTACATATATTTTTGTTATTCACAATCTGTGTGGAGATTGAAAATACAATATTTCTTATAGAAAAAAATCATGTTTTGTTAGTCAAGTAGATAAACATTTTTCAATCCTATTTAGACCTGTAATTCTTCTTGATATTGATAACGCGAAACCTCAAAAGGTAGCGCGAGACCATGACATCTAAGTTAAGCTATCGTATAAGACCAACTTTACTCAGTAAAATTAATTAATATTTTATTATAAGTTTGGTTTTACGTGTATGTGAACTTTTCCCGCTGTCTCTTGTGTATGTATCACTGTGATGTCTGTGACATTGAACGCTCGACCCGATTAAGCATAGCAGATGAGTCGCGAGGTCGCACTGCAATGTTCTCCCCGTCTCACTCTGCTGTGCACCACACTTATCGTCCATTCCACACTCGCTCATCTACGGGTATGTAATACTAGCTGCGCCCCCCGGTTTCACCCGCGTTAAGAATTACAACGTAACGCTCGATAGCCTATAGCCTTACTCGATAAATGGACTATCTTTCACTAAAATAATTTTTCAAATCGGTCCAGTAGTTCCTGAGATTAGCGCGTTCAAACAAACTTTGAAGCTTTATGTTATTAGTATAGATATATTAATAAAATCCAAGTGTCATGCAAATTTTAAACATATATGTTTAATTTAAGTAAAAAAAGTAAATTTTTAGTAAAATTGAAGTAGCTAACATAAAATATCATAAAGGTTATATGCAAAATTAAATTTATACCTTTAAGTGGTTTAAGTTAAATCTCAGAGAGCTCTTCAATGTATTTTAGACAGGCAACGTAAAATGTTATTGTTTACAGAGTTTTGGGTATAATATTTATGATTTCGAAGAAAACTCTCATATCTGAGCTAGTTCCAATAATAACATGTTCTAAGGTAAAACCTAAGTTTCCATCATCCTAGAATCCCTTCTCAGCTTACGTAACTATACCCATGTTGAACTCTCCAGCACCGTAATGAATTAATAATAATAACTCATGATTGTAATTTCACATTAATCTACCCATAGAGGTTAGTACTAACAGACTGAATCCAATTACTTTTTTCCTTAGACTCTCAGTTTCCGGAATCTATTGAGTGCTAAGAACCGATATTAGATAATTGAAAGAATATAGGGACAATTCGAGAATTAGGGGTTCGTAGAATCATATCTTCTACGAAATTGGCGTAGCAACCTCTGTACGATTGATTTCTTTCGAGTTTCCCACTAGAGGCTGTTGTAATTTGTACTTATTCTATATTTAGTGCGAAGAGGAATTAATCAAAACCCTTCTTGTTTCTACAGTTTGGTTCAGATCGTAGCGGTTGTTACTCACTTTATTGTTGATACCAACTAAGAGGCAAAGAGGTTATGCGGAGGGAGCTGGGTTCGATTTCTAGAAGTCTGGAGTCGAATCTGAGGATTGAGATGGTAAAGAATTACCTTTGATGCTTTAAATTTAAATTTTCAAAGTCACCTTTGTATAAACGCAATTACTCAAAATGGGATTTTATTACGTTTTCCTCCTCATTGCGTTGAAGCGGAAAAACTTCGTATCTACGTCATTTTATTGAGATGATACAAGGATTTTATTTATATACTAAATGATTATTAAAATGTAAATTGTAATATTTTTAATACTTATAGTTTATAATGATATTCATAACGAGTGTAACGTTTATTGTTTTCGGTTTCAAGACGGACGACCCTGAATCAAGATGAGATCAGCAATATTTAAACTCGAAGACTAGTTTTCCATGAAAACATTCTTTTTTGCACTATTCTTTAAACGTATTCAATTCATCATCTCAACTAATTTACTGACAATTCTTTTAATGAAATTATACATTACAACTACAGAAGAGCTTGCGACAGAGACGTGCGATGCGACACGAAATGAGAACGATAGTTTTGTTTAGGTATTTGTATGCTATTGTACAAGTAGTTATAGCGAGATTTCTTATCACAACCTAACTTAACCTTTTAATACGTATTTTTTTAATAAATTATTTTGACTCACGTAATTTTATGTTTTATCCATAATAAAATACTATACGCGGTTTTTGAATATTATTATAAATCATTGGTACATGTTTTTGTAAAAATATTGTTAACGTTTACAGATACTTACCTATAGATTTTTATGCATATATTTTATTTCATATAGAGTTTTGCGATTGTAGATAAAGTATATCCGCGAGATGTCGCATACACGCGATTAAGAGAACACTTAAGTTGATTAAGATTTGAGTGCAGTTATAATAAATACTATGAGATAGCGTTGGGGTTGAGACTCATCATCGTTTTGATCGACTGCGTACTGCGTATCTATTTCGTGTTTACGGGCAGTCGCAAAACTTAAAGTCCGGCTTGATGTTTCTGTTTTCGCATCCAAATCTCAGTAGGTACATACACTCATAACAAATGAGCGTCGAGGTCTTTGACACTATTTTTTTGGTTCATAGATCTAGATTGAACAGAATTAGAAAAGAAATCGGGACTTTATTGTGGAATGTCTTTGTGATATATATGAGAGATATTTCAACTTCATCAGATTTATGAGATGGTGTGGCTACGTTGACAGTATTCGATCTTTTTATAAAAACTTGTATAATTTACACTTTGTTATAATAATATAATATTACGTATGTAATAAGCAATGTATATGCTCGTTTGCCGAATATTTTTAATCCTTGGATATTAATGTGGTATTTAGAGATTTTTAATGGTTTTTTTAGTAGAAAAGTAGATAATATTATCGAAAACGGCTAACAGCATATTTACATACTTATCTATTTTTGGCGCTTATAGCTAAACTCTAATAGTATTAACATTAACATACCATTGTGTATGGAGTGCAGAGAATGCTGTATCTATTACAGTTTCCGCAACTTAAATTTATTCCTAAGACATAGTAGTTAGCAGTTTTAAGCCAAACAATTAAAATAGTTTATAAGTTAAATAGAAGGAAAGTTCTCTTTAACTCAAAGTCGTTTAGCGAGCTATGGAGAGAGCTATGCTTGGTATTTCTCTAAGCGACAAGCTCCGCAAATATGAAATCCGTAGACGAACAAAAATCATCTATATACTCTTCTATAGCTTGCAGAATGAGCCCTCTGAGTTGGGCAGGCCACATTATTTGAAAGACCAAAACTAAAGCAAAAATAGCACTGGAATAGAGACCGCGTCTTGGCACTAGAAACACAAGCAGCCTTCCAACTCAGTGAACTGAGGAAGGTACCTAATCACTGAGGGAACCGCTAGACTCTAGAGGAAGGGAAACAGGATTTACAAGTAGAACAGTAAGATGTCACCTAGTGAAGACCTATCTCCAGCAGTAGGTACCTATACGTCCAATGACTACATACATCAGCTAATTAGACGGAATAAAACCGTGAAATTATTTCCATTTCACGATATAGTAAAGACGAGACATATCACGTAGTCACCTACTGGTCTCAAATAACAATCGATTGTTGACATACCTATCCGTCTGCCGTTAAATCGCTCGCGGACGGTCGGCACGTCGTCGTATTGTATATC
>DWQK01003253.1:0-11811 GCA_018231225.1 Noctuana stator | reverse complement strand
ATGTTATTCATTACCTTAATGTACCATAATATAAAGTGAACTCAGTCCAATGACCAAACAATATAAACCTATTATTAAACACCAGCTTTATGTCATTTTTGCAGGCGCCTGTTATTCCGAGTCAAAACTTGCGACAACTGATGCCTGCCACTAATATGCCTGTAGCAAAGGTTACGAAAGAAAAGAACAAACTGGTTATTGTACAGCAGAATAAGAAAAACTGATATTTAATTAAATTTGTTCTCATAATGCTAAACTTGTTTTTAATACTCGTTATTTATTGTATGTTTAATATTGTCATTCAATCGCCAGTTTAAAAATTATTTTTAAGGAGTACATATCTTCTTTATGTATATGTACCTACTTAGATAATAATATAGTGGAGTCATATTGTAGCAATAGATTAAATTGGCCGCAGTGACTGTTGGGTCAGTGCCCAACCCCGTCCATCCGACAGTTATAGTCACTTAAAAATAATAATTTTGATAAGTATAGGTGCAGAAACATGTGAACAATTTAACATATTTTCTACTATTACTCTAATTATTACTTAATTGCTTTAATAGAAAAAATCTCGTGTACGGAAGGTATACGAGATAATATTCTCTGAATGGAGAATATTATTACATTTTAAATAAAACGTAAATTTAAGGTGCAAAATAAAACGCTTGATTAAACATAAATTCTCCTATATTTAATAACAGCAGGTCCAGGTTCCTCATCTTCATGTAAATAAACGTAACATAAGTGGACACCAAGTCAATGGACAAATATTTTACAAAGTTACATAATACAATATGTATTTATTTAATGTATAATGTGTAATAAACAAAATACACATAGTATAATCTGTATTTTGTTTGCATTAATAGTTATGTAAGTTAAGCCTCTTTATTCCTGTGTTGTGTTGTGGTGTGACCATCGCAAAATATCACCCATGACAACATGATATTAATGTCAACTAATTGTTAATAACCTAATTCATTGCTATGTTTCCATAATGCATTGCATTTCGTTTAAAGTGAGCAATCTGGGCCTCTGGAATGTAAATAACTGTTATTACAAAATAAAACTAATTTGTACAGTAAGTACTAGACTACCTAGATACCTAAGTACCAACTTGTAGAGTATTATTATAGTATAATGTCCATCACAATTAATAATTTTAATGAAATTTTAAATTCGACTATTTTTGCATTTTTTCCTTTAATACCTAATGTGACAAATATTTGCATACTTCTATGAACATTACTGTCATAATTTACTATTCGAGTTTTATTCGATATACATAACTTTTTTTTTTGAAAATTAATATCAACAGGCACATTTCATATTCGGAACTGAGATTTATTAGACAATTTTACTATCCTTAATAAATATTTTCTCTACAAATGTAATGCACATTATTACATATTATACCATTTAATGTGAAAATCCTGCCTTAATAAAATATAATGTAACTGTTTCAATAAATGAAGATCACTAATTAAATTTTGTTGTTATTAATTCCTACAATAATCGGCCGAGAGACTGAGTTTCTGACAGGTGGAACGATGTGACTTTGAACTGTGTATGCTTTTGCGAATCGGAATCAAATTACTGGTAACATTAAATTTATGAATAAGAAGACAGACATATTGAAACTGCTAGACGTCAGAAACACATGTTTTGGTGGCCGAATATAATCCATTTTCATAATAATTCCAACTTATTTCTAAATATACGTGTAAATAATTTGCAATCACATTAATCTATTGAAAGCATTATACAAGTTTTATGTATTAAAATAAAATTTTTTACCATTTTAAAATATTTATACAGATCATAATTTACTAAATTAACATTAATGTTACTTAAAATTCCACGGTATACATAACACTCCTTCAGTAAGAACTGAATAATAGTGAGTTACATACAGAATGTTTCCTTGTAGTTTCTGAAAAAATAAAAAAATGAAGCTGCTGAATATACTGTATTCAGAAACGTTTTATTAAATTAAAATATAATGACATGGGAAATATTACTGGGGATACAGGCAGATTAATACCTTTCATTTCTTTTTAATATTTTTTTACATTATAACCATAACTAAACACAATAGTGAGAAGAAAGATTCTAATCTAGTGGGAAAAAATAGTAAAATTGTCAGCTTACCATATTTAGTTTATCAACTCTAGTAAGTAGTCTTTCGCAGCAAGATATCATAAGAGCTGGAGTTATACTATCATCCTTATGTAATTCCAATAGACCCAATCGCTCCTTCACTTCTGCATGTAGTGCTCTTTCTACATGTTTGTTTCTGAAAAAAAAAACACACTGACAATAACGATAAATTATGAGGCCGCCTGGAAAATTTCAAAAATCTAAATATGTAAAACTAGCTTCGTTATAACATTTATAAATTATCTGTATCAACATTTTGTGTGTGATCTGTGAAACTAAAAAAGATTTGCTATACTTACATACTATACTCAGTAAGTAACAAGGTAGCTTCATCTAGGTGATTGGTAATGTATGCAATAAGTTCATCGGCTGGACATGACGATGGAGTAATAAACTGACCAGTTGGTGACAACATTAGTGGACCAGCTTCTCTAAAATATCATGAAAATTATCTAATTTTTGGGATAAATATATATTTTTGTTAGAACAGTTTAGTCTTTCGATAAATAAATAGAATTTCTTTCTGATGAGAATGTATTTAGGTATAATAAAATTGGAAACTTTTACTTACGGTTCTACTACAATTTCATATTTGCTGAGAGACTCTGGCACTGATGAATGAAACTTTTTACCATATCCGTAAAAATCGCCTATAGAAGTAATAAGTTGCCTGAGATGACTGCAGTACTGAGTTGCTGATACTTTGGGCATAAATTTCCTTTAAAATAATATTTATACTCAAGAATTAAGAATATTGAGGCTATGAAAAGTAAGAATGCTACTTCAATAATAAATACTTAAGGAAAATACCTTCTACATATGTGTATATCCCTTAAAATACTGGATAATGCTTTTTCATATTGAGGTATTTCTGTTAAGGCACTATCTTCCTGACTTACTTTCTTTATTAACTGAAATGTATATAAAAATATCTTTAACTAATACTACAAAGAGAGAGCCCCTAGAGATGTGTAGGATAATCTGTGGTAAATTATCATTATTATATATTATTCATAAAATATCCTTCTATTTTGGTGAATGAAAATATAGTAAGGAAACTCTTCAAGAGTTATACAAAATGTTCTCATTTACAATTATTATGTTATTAACATTTTATGAATAACTTTGAATAGAACCTACCCGAACATATATATGTGTATACTTAGCATTAACATTATTAAGTAATTAATATTCAATTATTTCAAAATAAGATTGAAATCACACAATACACACCTAAAATAATATACAGTATGCTCACCGATAGCCATTCATGTCTAACATCAATAATGTTGAGAAACACATCCCCATCTAAGCTTACACCAGTGAATTGGCCCAATGCTATTGTCCTACCTGATGAAAAATAGAATTGATAATTAAAATAATATAATATGTATAGTAGGTATATGAATAGTAATTAATAAAATATATATAAAAATATTTGAAAATAGAAATACCTTAAAATATCCTATTTACATTGATTTTAAATATTTTATACTTGCCTTTCAAATTAACCATATGTTGTGGATGCTGTGATGCCATAGATGCAAGACTTTGCAGTGCTCCTCTGATGTGACTTATATTCCAACCACTGTCATATTTTAACTAAAAAATAAAATACATTTTGCATTCATTTAAGCTTGGTAATCACCAAATTTGTGCAAGATGTTTTCTACTTTTAAATACAACTATCCATTTAATTGTGCATATAAAAAAAATATGCTATATTTTAAATAGTTTAGGAATATTGAAAGATATAAATAATTCCAGTTTCAGGCTTTACCAACTTCTTTTATACCATATGTTTTGCAAAGGTGATCTATTAATGTCTGCACTTGGTTCCTTGTTGCTTTAGTTGACTCATATTTTTCCTTAGCAACTGCACTATTTTCATACACCCAATCACTGTAAAATGTAATTCATGTAATATTTTTAATAAACATAATTGAATTTTAATATAGAGCTAACAAGTAATGTAGTCAAAGATTTAAAACGTACTTACATAATATTACTGATTGCTTTCTTTTCCTCGACTTTTCTTTTCATACGAGTAACCTTTTCAAATTCACTTGTATATTTTTCATAAGCTTTTGTAAAATTTTGTTTACTAAAAATGAAACATATTATTAATTTAGTCATATAATTGAGTCACAAACTTACTTTATTTAGATAATTTGATTGCTTAAATACTGTTCATGCATCAAGTTATCACACACAGCTATAGCTGTAACCTATAGGCCAAAAAATTTAATTTGGTTGGAACCATTCAAGATTAAAGATTAAGAACAAATAGTACTACTACCTGAATTCATTTTGAGTAGAACTTAGAGGTATTTTGTCAATATAATTAGTTGGTAAATTACATGCACTTAATACTTTCACTACTGTTTCTCTCACGTTGCTCCCATTTAATTGAATATTAATATATTTGAATTCACCTGTAAATTAAAAATTAAGGCAGGTGAGACTTTGTTTACGCTTTCATCAATATAATTTGAAATAAGCTTTCATTATTATGAAATACAGATATGAAGCATTTTCACATGATTATATTTATTTAAGTTCATTGTATACATTTTCATAGTGTAAAGCATACCTTCAGGCATGTCTTTTTGCCTTAAATAAAATGATAAGGCGGAAACAGGTACTCGTTTACTTGATTGTTGGGCCTCCAATAAAGCACTGAGTTGCTGAAGAGAATTTTCATTTATCTTCTGTTGTAAGAAAAAATAAGACAAAAAACCTTCACATGAGTCTATTATAAAAAAAAATACAGTAAAAAGAATTGTTAACTCAACATACGGCTAAAGAGGTGGGATGGTAATAAAAATAATACTAATCACTCACAACTCTTCGTGACAATGCATTGTTTTCGAGAAAATTAAAAACAATTTATTCTAACCTCAAAGGCCAGAAAAGAAGTCTACGACCAGAAACATAGAAGTGTGAAAAATTAAGCATAATACCTTAACTTATGTAAAAAAGTACTTTTTGGTTTCTACCAAAACAATGTTTTGCTGTCAGTCAAGTGGTAAATTCACTATAATCAGTTACAAATACTCTAAGCAGACTCCAACAGAACATACCCACATGCAAAGTTACATGCAAAGACATTATTAAACAAATATTCTAAAATAAATAAATAATGCCAGCAATTTACTATTTAATTACACACCAACTTTTCTTATAATAGTGTAGATATGATGATAATATTATTGAAATATGTATTACATAAACATTGAATTATTTTTGACACACATTGAGCTTACCCTTTGTTCAGGATATTTTCCAAAAAGATCTGGATGTACACTAAAATAAAATGGTCTGAGAGCTGTGGAAATTTCTGCTGAACTCAAAGACCTGCTAAGTATACTTGTGAGGCAGTCACATCTAGCAAAAAAATAAAAAATATTAGTGCTCAGTACATTGTATGGTTTGTTAAATAATTATAATATTATAATCAAAATACTTGTTTGGTACCTTATTTTAAGTCTACAATACATTTTATAAAGATTTGTATTTTAATGCTTTTCTGAGTTACAACATTTGCGCACTATTTTTCCGTCGTAAAAAACATATTTAATGATTTATATGTGTAGTGACTGTAGTGGACGAGATGTTTGCAATTTTGTCATTTTAATATTTATTTTAAAATATTATTACATCTGATCTGGCACTGGCACTGGCTGACGCCGTCACGGTCAATGTCAAAATTGTCAAATGTCAACAATAAAACATCAAATTGTCAACTGTCAAATCAAAATTGTCATGAATGCAGTGTTGCCACTGATAATTTATGGGGTTACCGTACACAACAGAAAAATTTGGCGTATTTAAACAAAAATTGAGGTACCTACTTTTAAAAAGCTTACAATTTAACCCATAAGGTAGAGTAGGCTGTAGGGTAGCAAATTTGGGGTTTGACGGAATAAAAGGTCACAACCATTGCACCATTGCATCTAAAAATAATAAAAATATGATTAGGTATTGTAGTTTCATTCGTTATTTCGAAGTTCATTTTAAACGAATTAAAGCGCGACCTGCAGGTATATTGTACTATATTATATAAAGCGTATGGCATTAGCCACAATGTACAATGCGTCTTGTAAAAGTACAATTGCCAGGTATTAAAAACTACGAGTCGCTCTTACGAGTACACACTCCTGTCTTTATATCCTGTTCTCTTGTATATCCTACTCAATACAATAGCGATGGATGTATCAAGCACACTCTAGCAACCCGCAATCACGGAAGGTCCTTTTAAATAATGCATAATATATTATGTGTACCTATGCTTTGAATACAGTACTCGTATCTCATAGTCATACATATTTCTAACCATGAAACAACTTATATTGTTTTTCGAACAAATGGGTGTGGATGGGAGACACATTATTTGTAAAGAGGTGATGTCCTTTAAACAGTCTAGTAGATTTTATTTAACCATAGCTGAAAACACTCTATCAAGTCACCTTAAAATGAAAATAAACTGCATAAAATTATGTTAATCGATTTAGGAGCTACGATGCCACAGACAGACACATAACAGATACACACGTAAAACTTAATATAACAGCCCCCGTTTTGCGTCGCAGGTTCGGTCGGGAATTATTAAAACCTGTTTTAAAAATATAAAGACATACTATGTATTAGAATTTTTAGTATTACTTTTACTTTTACTTACCAACTCGCAAAGGTTATAACTATGATTACTGGAAGAAGAAAAACCTCATTTTGGGATAATCTCTATAACGCCGGAAAAACAGGGAAACACATCGCCATATAGGTAGGTAGGTACGTGACTTACGTGAGTTACATTACCGCGTAGGTATACGTCATAGTGATTTGGATAGAGACTTTAAATTAAGCCATCTAGTAAATAAAGGTCACAATAATAAGGTTGTATGGACCTACATACAAAGCGTTTGAATATGATTTACTTGGATTAAGTGAGATGTAAGTGTTGTAAAATAGGTAGGTACCTACCAAATTAGGCTGTAAAATAGAGACGATCTTTTTATTACGGAAGTAGAAGACAGGAAGATAATGCTAAACGATGTATGTTGGAGGTTAACGTTTGAAATGAATAACAGGTGAGTAGTGGATCGACTGAGATAAAATCTGAAGGCTGCGTGTAAGGTAGGCGCACGGTTTGTGACGCAATGTTCAAGCGCAGACGCAGTAGCGCCGCACGCCCTGCGCCAGCGCCTGCGACTTGCCGACCTGCCTCATAATTGTTATACAGACGAGTTCAATAATTAAGAGATAAATATACCAACAGTGTGGCGGCGAGAGGAGGGCGGCAGTCGAGTGGCGGCCGCGTCGCGTACCAGACACTCGCGGCAAGTGATGTACCTGAAGCTCGTTCAACATTTTTCTATCGGACGTCGAAGGAATCTCGCCGAACTGGTTCCCGCGCAACGCTGCGTTAGTGCGCCGCTCTGGTGAACCCTTTCGCTTGTAAATGTGCCGATATTTACATATGCGCGCTCGATCTCGCGTCGAACTTTCGATCTGCGCCTGTAGTTCAACTGGTGTGCCCCGTGACCAGGCCGCCGGTGCGCCCGCGCCGTTGCCGCCGCCCCAGCGCGCTCACCTCCTGCACGTCGTGCGATGATCCACGTACGTTAACTTTTCTACCTTCACAACTGCCCCCTGACAGGACTGCAACATTACCTTATTAATGTTTTTAAATATTAGTGTCAGGTTAAATTTCTTTAGTCTAACATGTTCGATAAAAACCTTCGTAAAGCTTTATAAGAGCTTTGTATCATTTACCTAACTGGTTAGGCAGGTACCTACTTCTTTATTGTGAATCGGATATGTTCAAACTCTACCAAAACTCTCATTAATGTTATAGTAGATACGAGTAGACATGGATACAGCTATGGACTAGAAAGGATAAGAATACCTATAAGTATGTCGTTACGAGAAAAACAGGTAGATAGGACTAGATAAAACCGTTAGCAATCTATACAACGTAGAATACGTAACTTTATGTGGTTAGATACTATAAATTACTTTATATATCAGCTTAACAGTACCTATCTAATAACGATACTTCAAAATAAATCCGTATTTACATGGTTTTCGATACTTAAATAAATTATAGTTAAGATTAAAATGTGAACAATCATTGTACTTATATATTTTACATAAGTATTAGGGCCTAATGTTCCTACAATTTTCAATGATCATTTATTGGTTGCAAATAGTTGGTACGTACGATATTAGAGGTAACCATAACAGTCTTCATGAATAGCAACTAATCTATGTACGACTTCTATAGTACCTGAAGGTATTTTATTGAGATTGGCGAGGCTGTTCAGGGATTGCAAGCCTCCACATACCATCACGATCTCTGATAAAATGCTGTAAATTATGCTTATGCAATGAAGTAATTAAACGTTGTTAGTGTATCAAAAAAACATCTACTGACTTTAAAAATACCCGAAAAGTTACCTTATATAACGTAAGTAGGTAGTCCAAATCTAGATGTAACCCAAAGGAAATCGGCTTATATGAATCCTTCGCCTCTGGTACGTCTCTACCCATAAAACTTAAATATAGGTAGAGTAAATTTCGAATGAGCTCTATCGGTTTTATTTATTAATAAAGAGAGCTAGAAAACACAGATAGAGCTCATTACCTACGTTGATAGTAGTGCTATTAACACCTTTTTAGAAAATGAGACCTTTAGATATTTATACTTAAGTGTTGTCAATGATATTTGTCAAATTATTCAAATGTTCGATCAAATACAAACGATTTGAATATTCGGTGCTCGTAGTTCTCTCTCCATAGTGTAGAGCAAATTGCGCGATCATTCGGTACTTTTCAATAAATTGAGCTTCAATTCTGTTAATGGATTACAGACAACGGGACAGACAATAATCACTATATGCAGTGCATTGTTTTATTAATAGAATTAAAGCATTTAAAATAATCCAGTAATTCGAATAGATACCCACCTATAAAAAAGTTAAGTTGTTGCGCATTATACATATATTTCCATGAGCAAGAACAAAAACATCACTTCTCGACGGCACGTGAAGCAAACGTGAAATTATTATTGCGTCGCTGTATCAGAGGAAATTGTACTCTGTAAGTAAATAAAAGTATATATAACATATCTAAATATGTCTTTATTTACATAAAACCGAAGTTATCAAAACAGGATTGGTGATCGTCGAAGCATTAAGTGTAAGAAGGCCTTCTATGTTCACGCTCTGCTGCTCTAAATAACGCCTCTTTCCCACTTCCACATCATTCACTTGCATATTCCTCATTTGTCTACAAGTTCAAGCAGTAAATTGTACGTATACCTATACATTGACAAAAACCTCATTCGTATATAACATGGTACAACGTGTTTTGTATCAAATAATTATATTTTTATTTTTCCATAAAATTGTAGGCTACGTTCACACACTTGCGTTATTTAAATGCGACAGAAATATTTGATTGGGAGAGCGGGCGTATAAGGGGCATTAGTCTACAGCAAAAACAGCAGCTAAGTTTTTATAGCAGCAAATTTCAGAATTTCGTCCATTTCGGGTACGTCCATGATCATAAGGATAATGTCAAAAGATACGGGTTGTAAGAAAAGACGATTAAGAGAAAAGAGAAGAGAGTATCTTGCTAAAAAAAAAGCAAATTTTATATCACTTAGATACGAATAGTTTGATTTCTAGTTTCAATGTTGCAGTAGATATATTATATAGGAACCTACGATTTTTCTCGAAAATAAAATGTTTTTTATAATTCTCTTTGCGATATGTTAAGAGGATACATAAACAGCAATACTTGTCTGCGTGTTGCTGATACGATTGAACCTCGAGAGTGTAGTAACACTGTCTCTTGCTATAGAGTGTGTGACAACCTATCGATGTGTGTGAACCGGTCTTATAGATGCGAGCCACCGTTCGATATAACACATAATTTAAATAAATGATTAAGTCTCGTGCTGCGTTTCACAATTAAAACTGTTAAGGCCGGCAGAACAGTACGATTTCGTTTACCCGTTACATAATTAGAAAGCAAGAACAACTCAGTAAAATTGGCGTATGATCATATAACTTATTAAGATCGATAGCAAGTCAAACTTCATTTGGGACTTGGACAAGCGCCCAAGGTATGTAAGCCAAGTCTCCTCATTCCCCAGTATCATTTCGTATATAAGTAAACATTACCTATTATCAACAACCTATTACCACCAACTGCACAATATTCGGACAAATCTTGTATAGTTAGTTCTTGTAGCTACAGTCATGTTGATGTTGATATTTTCTTACATTCAAAACAGATTAGAACAGAAACCAGTCAAGCTATGGGGTAAGTGTCATCGGCGCCATTAAAATTGCAACGAGGAAAACCGATTCATAGTCCAATGAAAATCCTCAGAAGAATTTTTGTAAGTCTGAACCGCCAATAAGTTCTTCTTGTGAAACCCCCTGCGTCCTAAATTCCACGAAAATAGCTGGAGCCGTTTGAATTTTAAGATATATAAGATGTAGCTATTTTATTTTTTGATTAACTTAAGTATTTAAAAATATGAAAATTCATGGAGAATTTTGAACTCATTAGACATTGATATACCTATAAACATATCTAATGTTAAAAAAGTAAAAATACACAGTAGCCAATACATACGAGTATTATGAAGTTTAACAATCATAAAACGTTCCTAGTTTTATTATTAAGGTGAATTACAATATTCTTTAAAAATCATTGTTTATAATAAAATACTATACAACACGAAGACCAACTCGCCAAGTATTGCAAATACAAACATACCTCGCATTAAAAAGTAGAGTTAAAAAACAATCGTTATATTTCGTCCATCGTGGCAGATAGTGGAATTAAATTTTATTTGTAGTTCGTGATATTATTTTCTAGTGATTCTTGTTATGTTTTAGCATAACAAGTTCTTCAAGGTTAAATGGCGTTATTATTTCTACAATATGGCTGTCTCCCACCCTGCTATTCAGAGGTAGAGATAAAACCGTTGCGTTGCTCTGGTATATTCAAAAATATATCAGAAATTAGATTCATCTAATAGCGACTATATATTATATATTTATCGTTATTATTCATATAAGATAGGGTATCGAAACTATTTTGAAGAAAAGTTCTGCTCACACTGCTCCAATCCGTATTAGTGAAGCGTGGTTGACTATGTATGCCGTCAATAAAAGGCACAACGCATAAAGTGCAATACTGCCACGATCTGAATTGAACGCCGAGATGAATTACTGGATCTTCCGGAATGCGTTCACGACCTTCAATTTGACACGCCGAGTTGACACTATCGCATTATGATTGCAATCAGCGCATTTGTAGGCTTCTGCAATCGGAACCTTCATATGCAGTTAAATGCAAGCGGACTGAATTGGACTTTACACCGCCTGCGTAAAGAGTATGACTCATCTTTCTTACACCTTGTTATAGGGAAGAGAAATTGAATACTAATTGGTAGAAATTCGATTGTTAGAAGGTTGTGCTGAATGCAACTTGAGCAGACCGATTCCTAGAAGAAATGTATAAGAAAAAATTAAATTGATTTATATTTTAGTTCTGACATTAAGTACACTGTTTAATAAATAAATGTAGATGCATTATGTACTTAAATTCAAAAAAGATGCTCTAGTT
>DWQK01003252.1:0-11812 GCA_018231225.1 Noctuana stator | reverse complement strand
AAATATTAGGTAAATTCGAAAGGTGCCAAGTCGCCCGATCGGGCGAGATTTTTTCGTGCGAGATGACGAATAACTCATCACAACTCTTTCAGTAGAGTTTATTATTTTATCGAAATTAGAAAATAATAATAGCTACTCGATATAAAGGAGCTCATAAAGATAATTATATTAAATGAATGCTCCTCCGCGGAACAAAAGATTTATTTATGCCTCCAGTAGTCCACCGCCCTTATTAATTTATAGTGCCTTCCGTGTGTGGGTGGATCATGTTTGTAACATAGACACTATGTTTTTGAAAAGTGCAGCTTAAAAACGAACCTTATACCTTTACAAATAAGGTCTACGGATTATGATAGTTAAGATAAGTAAGCGTTTGTCGAATTAATATCAGTGACTGTTTAAAAAAAATTAATCAATCAAAAATCGAGCTTAACGTGCGGCGGTTACCGTGCTGGTCCGCCATTCAAAAGGGTCTGGGTTCGATGTCCAGGGGGGCAGAACGTTTTCATTTTCATTTCCATTTTGTAATTCCATGTTGCAATTCCATTATTGTATTGGCAAATTGCTTTGCTTCTAAATGTAACAATATTTTTGTCTATTTATATAGGCTTATTATTATGACTCTATGTTAGCATGTAGGTTCGTATGCTTATTGTCTGTATGTAAATCATATAAAGACCTAACAGTACTAACCTATACTCGCGTCCGGTGCTGACAAGTAGGCATTATCCTATTGGATCACGTTCGCACAATATTTACATATCTAATGCAGTTATAACACCATAATTATGTATGGGTATAACTTGCATGGTGCTAAAATAATGCCTCACACTTATAGATCAATACGATTCGTGTCGTGGGTACCATGGACACACACCTAGGCAAGAGTGAGTGTGAAGTGTGTGTGTAAATCGTTTAAAAAAATAAAAAATAGTGCTTCTGCAGTATTAAAGCGCTTTGTAAGCAAGTAGTTTAAACTTAGTTTCATTGTAAAAATTTGTCGTGATCAATCGAATTGCTGACACCCGCCGAAAGGGTTGGTTAAATATCTCGTAGCTTAGCTGGCAGTTACACCTCAACAACCTTTAATTAAGGTACCATTGCTGGGAAAATCTCTCTCCGAAAATAGAGAATACTTCCTAAGATTTAACGACTGGCCTGAGCTTTACCGACTAAGACCATCGAATGAAGGCTAGCTAAGTTAGCATCGAAAGGCTTAACGACTGAGTCCATCGAATGTGCGTGCCCTCCGACAAGGCTCAACGACTGAGACCATCGATTGCACATACCCTTCGACTAGGTTTAACGAACCTTACCGTCTGCTGTTTGTGTCCTCCAAGTTCAAATCGTTACCATCAGCAACCGACCTATTTAGGATATAATAATAATAGACCATAGAAAAGACCTCGCATGCCTTTTTGTACACAATCACGTTCCTGCAACTCGTTCGCATAATAATCTCCTACGTGTGTGTACGATCGAGTGATACACTCCACACATGAGTTGTTGGCCGTGTTAACAATAAATCATATGAATGTATTTGTGATCGGCGAGCGGTAGGGATGCGCTGCAGAAAAATAGATTGTCGATAATTCAGAGATAGTTATGATATTATAATGTTTGTGCCCAAAAGTGCGAGATGAACTTCGGAGCTCGACCCAACTCACGCTCTTGGTTACAGGAGACGACTTATTGACTTTTGACTTACTTGACGTTTACTGACGTGACTGACTTTTGATGTAATACTTCACTAATACTTAGTGTAATAAATTTGGTGGCGTGACGCGTTTTGAATTCACGTTTACGTTTTAAGCGCGTTTTGATATCACAGGTTCGCTGTGACGAGATTGTCATAGCGAATAAGGCCGCAGGTATTTAGATTTACGAAATAGAAGGTAAGTTAGGGAAAAGTTTCGTTCGGCAACTTATAACATAGGTAATATCGCAAACAAAAGCGGCTCGGTCCATCCCTACGCTATCCGTGTGTGCGTGTGTACACACGAGCGACCGCTGTGTGCGTATCGTGTTGCATTTCTTTCTCGTATTGTAATTTATTGGTCTGTAACGAAGTTAATTATTGCGATTTTTGTATTAAACGTTGGAAATTATTTTTAGCCTCGCATATGGTGTAGTCCTGAGCTTTTTACCAAGAAACGGCCGGAGTCTTTTTGCATCGATACCCACAACACGAATATTTATCGGTACCTTCGTATGTGGAATAAATTAATCGAAATTTACGGAAATATTCCTACATAATATTTCATTTGTTTTCGGGAATTGATGTCTGCGGTCGGTGCGTGCGGCTTTTTGTGTCAGAAGACCGTGATGTGTGTCTTGCATTTTGACGTTGTCAATGTTTTTTTAGTTGGCAAGTACTTACATCTTACATATATACATAGGTAGGTGCACTGAGTAAGGACAATGAAGACGAGAGTGAGTCAGAACGAAGACTTATCATAGTACCTACGGTCTCAAAATTTTGCTAAATTCGGTAGACCACCCTTTTTCTACATTTTTGCATTTCCAAAACCCGTCAAATAGGACTTATATTGATTAAATACACGGTGAGACAATAGAGTTGCAAAATTTCGAAATGGTGACTAATAGCTGTGATGGCGCAGATGGTCGGGGGTTCCGGTACTGATTGGATAGTCGTGGGTTCGAATATAATGTTTCTCAAAAAAAATATATATAAAGGAAACATGTATAAAAACACATACAGTATATTTAATTTTGAGGCGACCATCTTAGCCCTCCTTAGCCTTCACATATCGGATAGGACTTCTCTCCTATTTGAGGTTGGCTGTGGATGTCCATGGGTTGCAGTGACTACTCAACACCAGGTGGCCAGCATGCTCGTTTGCTACTCATAAACGATTTAAAAAAATTATTTCATGCCCTAATCTGGCCCATTATTTGCCGTCCCACATTACTCGTAATAATTATGTCTAAACGGGATTTTATTAATATTTTTCCGATAACAACCCTAAGAGACTCAGTAAAGTGACAATAAATAACTAAGAGTAGGTGCTAATAAACACTAACTGTGACATATGTATTAACTATCAAGGGATTGTGCAGAATTTTTTTATATATCTCAAGTTACGGGAACTATAATAGCACCGCTTAACATTACTGTTGTCCATATATTTCAATATATGTTCACGACGGCTGTGGCAATAATTTTTAGGACTCCGTATCTAACTAGATTGAAGAGGAAACCTTACCACTTAGGACCCCTCCGATTTCCGACGGTCTCTGTCTGTCAAAACCGTTTCGAACCATTATTACATCAATATTAATTAATTATTATTAATTTAATTATTTAAAGTAGGTATACACAAACTGAGGACTTAGAACTATGGACAATAGAGTACAGAAGTACTATTTATTCTTAAGTATGAATCTTTTCCAACACTAACGTAAAAAGGAGATTTGAAAGAAGGCAAACTCAGTGCGCACTTGCAAATCTTTTAGCATACAGTAAATACATATCATTAATTAATTATGCATATACATAAAATAATATTTTATATTACCTACTTATATAGACAGTATTTCGTTTTTCGTTGTGTAATGCATATTACTTATGGACCCTTATAAACAAAATACTATACCTAGTTTAAATTTCAAATTATCTGTAACTGTATAATGCAATAAAATTACTGGAGACGGTACCCTTTCAGTGCAGGCCCGACTTACACTTGACCGGTAAATTTTTTTTCTAGCCCCACGTTCCCTTCAACACTTATGTAATTACGTCCTTCCTCAGCCAAGGAATTAATTTTAAAGGAATTTCGTCGATACGTGCTGTCGATAAAATGACAATAAAAAATTTTCTTAAACACTCGAATACCTTTCATAGTGATTGCCGAAGAAAAATGACCTTAATCGCCTTGTTTAATTCATTTATAAAATGCCTGTATAAGTTATTATAAGTAGTAAAAATATATTGAATGTTTCCATGTAGGTATGCGTATATAGACTTTTATTCATGATATGCATTCAATAGATGCCTATTGAAAGTATAAATTGAAGTCTATCAAATGTCAAACACATGTATTTTGCTCTCTTTTTAAAGTTTAAGTTAGCTTAAGTGTAGTTACTTCCAAATGTGTATATATGTAATTGAGGTACAGATAAAAACCCGCTCACCCTAAACCCTTCTCATTAACTGGGAAACATTAAGAAATTCTCTATTATTGAAATAAAATCAGAAATAAAAAAATAAAAAATATATTGGTTTCTATAGAGGTACATTTAAGTTTATAGTGGCCATCTTTTTGTTATGTAAATAATAATGAAATGTAATTAAAAATATTTAGTACAAAACTTAAGACAAATTTTCCTAAATTCGTAAACTCATCTTCTCACGCGAAAGTTTCCTAAGTCGCCTTAGAAAGAATAGAAGCACCTACTCAACAATCCTAGCGTCTGATAAATCTCAAAAATCACTAAAAAAATCACAAAAGAGTAACCGGATCGAATTTCCAAAATACACAGGGTTAACCCGGATCACAATGTCGAGACCTCATCAAGCGACGAGGTCACACAGTTCACTTCTATCATTTTTTCGCGTTTCGCACAAAAAATAATGATAGCACTCTTTAAAATGATTCACTTTTTAATTCCCGCGGTGCGTAAAGGAGATAACCCTAAAATTTTGGGGTGATTCGTGGGAAATGATTCTGCGCAGATGGGGTCGCAAAGGCCGCGAATTTCTAAAGAAGTTCCAAGGTTAATCTACATTAAATCAGTTTTTTGTACAATTATGTATAATTTATAAGTATAAGACGGGTTTCTGTTCAAAGATTCGGCTTTATTTTTAATACTTTGTGTTGACGCAGTCACCATTTATTATAAGGTTAAACTATGGTAGTTATAGTTATAGCTCAAAAATAGATAATTCACATTCTTTAATATAATATTTGTAATAGTTATCTCCAAATAAAAACGTACGAAATTAAGATAGACTATGCCAACAGACATTAAGTCCGCCCTTTGTAAAATCTTATTTAAATAAATAAAATAAAATAAAATTTATAAGTTTATCTTATGTCAAAGTGCGAGTAAGTACGTAATTACAAAATTAACATCCATTCATTTATAAAATTAATAAATCATTATAATAAAAAAAGTCACTCGAACACACTCAAATAAAAAAAAAAACTAAAAATTACATTACAAAGACGCCAATCGTGGACTCAAGGAGAAAATAACTTTATTACATAATTGTTACATAACCCTTTCCCGTAAAGGGTCATCGGTGACCCATCGTCACACCAATATCAGGTTACAATTGAAGAAATACATTTTTCTGGAATTCGACCCGACAACTTCGATTTCATTCTGCGGTTTTGACATGAATAGTTGACCTCTTTATAAACAGACCAAAGGATATAGTGACCCATTCAGAAAGGAATAAAAGAAAGTAAAGAAACGAATCGTGTGACTTTTGACCCTGAAGTCATTTTTTGCACATTTTTTTGACCAAGATGGTCAGGAAGGGGCACTTTTGCCATATTGTAAGGCGGTGGACAATAGCTTCTGATTGAAGCGAGCAAAAAACTCAACAATGACCAAAGAAATGTTATAAAAACTGAATCGCATGCATGTTTTCAATAACTTGTCGTGATTATATCGATATGTGTATTGAATAATAAACGATCACTCGTTAATTAAAAATAGATTTTGCTTAGCATTTTCTTAATTATTCTAGTTTAACCGTATAGAAGGAAATTAAACCAAACATTTAAACTATATTCGTATAAGAGACCAACTTAAGTAAAGAAGCACTTCCCAGTCGACTTTACGGAAAGCAGACAAATCACTGATATTTCTCACATCTTCCAACTCAACTATTTCATCGGATTATATTTCAAAAACCGTTATAAAATAGTAGGAAATACTCTATAAAAGTCTCAAATTACTGCAAACAGTTATAAATCAAAGTGTTTCATCGAAAAAAAAATGTATCTCACGCGACATCCTCTGCTGCTTCCTAAAAGGGGTGAATTCCGTGATTTTCAAAAAACGGCACACAATCGCTAAGAACGGGACCCTTGCAAACAGTTATAACGACGAAAAAAATACGGAAGATATCGTATTCGCGAAAAGGTCTTACCGTATCTAACTCTTTCCCATGGGTCTTAACCTTAGATGGTTTTTTTGTTAAAAATTGAGACACCTTTGCCATCATTTAGTTTTTTTTTTGCAATTGACAGTTTTTTGCACGAAGGGCAGAGGTTCGGGGTCGTATTGTGCCAGTTTATATTGTCTGCGCGAAGATTTAGGCAGGTGGGTCAGATTGCTCCATAGCGACGCGTTGAGGGTTAAAACGGGTGTATTTTCTCAACATTATTTTAGGTTTTAGCTATAACAAACTATTTGCGATTTAATTTTCACCCGTTTCTCTAGAGTTTTCTAGAAGATCTCTGATCTCTGATACAGTTTGAACAGCTCAATATATGATATATGTAGTTATTATTCATCGAGCAACTTATTTAGGTATTTAATTTCATTTTAATCTTTAGGGAAAAAACCTCTGGGTGCAAAAGACAGACTTAATGTTAAACGACGGTCAGATGGTATTCTCTGACAGTCAAACTGTGTTGCGGCTGTGAAGAAAGTTTAGATATTAGATAATACAAATTATAGTAATTGGTCTATCCACCGGTTCCTAAGGGCTACTTTTATATTTACTAACAACTGTGTCAAGTCAATTTGAGTTTTAAAACGTTGCGTTTAAAATGAAAATTTATAACGTCAATTTTAAAAGCCGAATGGCAGAGTAAAAAACCTCTGTTATACTCTGTCTCCATTACTGTATACATCCATAAATTTATTTTTATATACGTACACCTTTGCATCAATGTCAGGTAAGGAATTTTATAAATTCAACAAAATATCGCCTCGTGGTTTCAAAGGTCCGAAAAATTATAATACCTGTGCAGTTTGCAGTTTTTACTCGGTACAGAAAAATATTTTTCATACGTCCTCACAATATGTGGATATGCGGCCGCGCGCAATCCGGCCGATTCGCAAATAATACACGGTTTCAAAGTGTGTCGGCGAAAAAGTCGCCGATCGAAATAGGTATAATTATGGTTTCGACTTAGCAGTAGGCTTACCATGCGATCCGAAAGTTAAGGGATAGTCCTTTGGATTTCGAAATTTGGGGAAAACCTTAATTAAGTTTAGAAATATTTGCTGTAGTCTCAACAGTTCTGACGAGTGGTGGTGGTTACCACGCCAGTCCACCATTTAAAGGGTCCCGGTCTGGGTGTTTGTGTATTTGTACCCACGCCACAGGGAATCCTAGAGCTGTGAGTGTGAAGCGTTATTTATTTATTAAAAAGTAGATTTTTATTTAGCCAATTTAGTATAGTCATTAGCTTTAGTCTGATAGTGAGTTCACGCATAAGGATATACCACTACCTACCACCAATGTGGCCACCCTCGCTAGCAGACGGCACACGGGTGGATTTTCCGAAAATTACGCGCGCGCAAAAAACTTACGTTTTCGGAAATTCGATGCGTCCGCCCGCCGTCCGCAGCGAGTAAGCACAAAATTGTCAGTTTTGTTATTATAGTCGCATTATTGCCACTTTTTGCGATACGTTTGTGCCGATCGACAATAATTATTCGGTAACAGTTCTGTTAATTGTTTGTAAACGAGGTTATGTGTCTGTTTGAAACTGTGTGATGCAGTCTGTAGTATTTTTTTGTTCTTGAAATGAGTGTGTACTGTACCTCTATATCTATGATTACAAATAATTTAAAGATGGATAGGTAAAGACTCATGATTATTTAAAAGTCGAACGAAGTCCACATTTACTGTCTTCGTAAAGTCAATATGAGTCAGATATTATTCGTTTTTCGAAAATGTAGAGAACAAGAAGTTTATCCGTGGCCTATAATTCAAAACATCAACCCTTTAATACAAAAATTCCTTTTGCTACATCCATCTATCTCGCTCTATAAAAAGCAAAATGTCACCCATCTCCCTCTAAAGCTACGCGTACCAGTAAAATGTGACGCAAAAATGTTCGCCGCGCTTTTGCCAACATAGTTGTGAAAAAAAAAAGAAATGTCAGTTTTGTTTAAATTTCGAAAATTAATAACGAGAGGCCGCCGGCGGATTTTTTCGTCGACCAAAAGCGTTTTAATTAGAAATATTTTCCGATTTTGGCGGTATTTTTTGTCATCGCGTGTGATGGAACGTCTATTGTGTTAATATTATCGACGTAACATTTATTTTACCTACTCCACCACACAACGCATGCGTTGACAATGTTAGCTATAGTATATAGATATTTCAAATTCAAAATTATTTATTTTTATTGTAAGGGACAGCTATAACTGGTATTACGCCAGTAACGGCAATCGGTCACACCATCAACAAAATGTATGCAGAAGTGGTACCCCACTTGGTTGCGCAACCAAGTTGGTGGCGGCCACCGAACCGACTCTCATTCATTTGACCATCATTTGCGCCATCAGGGATTCCCCTGTTAGTACTGTTCATCGGTCGAAAGTCTAACTAATCCACTTTCTTTTACATCGCCGAAACAACGACACACGTATAAAATTTAGATTTAATTAAACTCATCAACTTCTAATAGGTAAAGTCTCCTCAACTTTGTATGAGTTGTTTCATTACTGACGATTGTTTCGCCCCCACACCAAAAAAGGCACTATCTGATTGAATTATAGTATCGAATGCGCAAGATTGTCGTGTACAGGTTTGCGATCGCGTGGATGAATATTATTGATTGCTAATTAGTGTGATTTGCGTGGAATTTACTAATACTTCTGTATTGCGAGATTACTTGAAACTTTAAGAGTATTCGTTATATATTTCTTTATTGTATGCTTTAGTATTAGATGTATACTAATTGTGCTTTTAGATATAAACTTACTAGCGATCCGCCCCGGCTTCGCACGGGTGCAATGCTGATACTAAATACACTACAGAAAAACTGTGAATGTTTATACATATAAACGTTCCTCTTCAATCACTCACTATTAAATAGAACCGCATCAAAATCCGATGCGTAGTTTTAAAGATTTAAGCATACATAGGGACAGAGAAAGTGACTGTTTTATACTATGTAGTGAATAAGAAGTTTCATTTGTTATGTGATTTTAAGAGCGCTTCTATTTTTCCCTCCAAAATCTAGTAAGTACCTACCTAAAGGCCAACTGTTCTACATTGTTAACTACATCGTTAATCTACATGTTCTACATTGTTAATCTTAAAACTTAAAAAAAACGTCTTTAACTTATCCTACAGCCGGGTGTAACATGACTCCGCTGTTTTGTCAAAATATTACCTCGTAGCGAACGCTTTTTTCGTAAATAACCTTCCCTTAAATTACCCCTTTTCTGTAAGATTCCTTTGAGAAATTCAAAGGGTTGCATTTGGCGACATCTGATATTTTGTGATCGTAGATAAATTTCGAATTATAGTGGAGAGTAATGCTAATGTTACTTTGTATTTTCAAAGTTTATTTGATCCACTGTGCTAAAGTTACCAATATTATTTGGTAGTATATAATAACTAGATTGTATGATATTTATCTATGTTTAGATTATATCTATATCTATTTACGAATATTAAATTAAACTACGTACGTACACAGTTCTTGAAAATTTATTCATAAACAAAACATAGTACGCTTCCTTTGTCAAAAAAGCTCATTAAATGTTTGTCTTGTTTGGCTGTATGAGAATAATTATGTTGTCTAAACACAGCTTTCAAAAGAAAGCCGTTACTTTAATCCACATTTCAAAGTTCGAACACACGTTCCATTTTTGAACTGTTTCTAAATTCAAAAGAATCCAAATTCTCATTCCGGCTGCGTCGCGCTCTAAATATAAAAAACTCTTTTTTTGTCAAATATGGAAGGGTTAAGTTAAAAACATTCTATTTTCGAATTGTTAAAAAGTCCACATTGTATGGAATACGTCAAAACTATAGCATAAAGTAGTATATGATAAAGCTGCACATAAAATATTAAACGTGAAAAAACAAGTCGTGCTTAGAATTTCGTCATATTAACTCTCATATTATGTTTCTTATTTTTTTAAATGTAATGTAATTTTTAGTACCTACCTACTGACGCATTTTTACCAAACTCCAACCACACGTTTTTATGGCAAGTGTGGTATCTACTGTTTTGTCTCCAGGTGAGCTCACCCAAACGATCTTTGTAAAAATGAGATTTAAATTTTATTCTGTAGGTAAGTATTAAAACTAATAAAAACGTAACAATCAATTAAGATAATATGTATTTTATCTGCGGGCCTTCGATATACTACACTAACATTATTCCTCTTTCAAATGATACGAAAGACACAGGAAGCATGAGTTTTTTTGTCACTTCCACATCTCACCAGAGCTAATGCTTTCGTGTCGTCTCTTTTGTTTTTATTCAGAGTCAGAGTGAGCGATAGAGAGGGAAGATGTCTTCTTACGTTCAGGTGTGTTGACAATAACAGATGTTCGAAAGACGCGAAGCGCATATTACACAATTACAATTCTATTTAATTATTTTTTCTCGTTTGTTATTTGGGATTTGGTACGTGGGTGTCGAGTTAGTCAGCTCGGCTCATG
Source organism: Noctuana stator (assembly GCA_018231225.1). Lineage (NCBI taxonomy): Eukaryota > Metazoa > Arthropoda > Insecta > Lepidoptera > Hesperiidae > Noctuana > Noctuana stator. The sequence continues at coordinate 1,194 of DWQK01003252.1, read as the reverse complement.
GAAGACAATTGAAACTTTTGACAATTCAAGCAGTCGTGTTTACAGAGCCGTTATGCGCTACGACGATTTCTAAATACGAATTTAGATTTGACTTGTTAATATTTTTCGGTAATCTGTGGGAGGCGTGCGGTTGCTATGATGAACGGTATAAAAAAATTATAATTCATCTTATAGGCAGTTGTTTAATTGAATTTGACGACCCATGTGGTGTAGTGGTTACTGCGCTGGTCCTCCACTCGAAAGGTTTTGGGTTTGATTCGCGTTGCGACTGAAATTTAAATGATGAAGTTATGTATCTGTTTCTGGTTTGGGTCTTGTGTAATTGTATTTGCATATATCCATGGCACCCACGACAAGCCAATAGTTAGCCAATAGTTTTAGCCTTTAATGTTTTCAACTTTTAAAATATAAAATACCACAATTTAATTAATATCTAAAAATGTCTCTCCAAGTGATCTTATGTAGATTTTTCATTGTTTCTTTCACAAAAACCTCTCGTGTCAAATCTATTAAGCTACCAATTATATTGTAGGCATTTAAATTTGTACAAAAGATTCTGTTAAACAACCTAAGTACAACTACTTGCATACCAATTTACCACCAACTTCGTACTACATGCATATAAAATAATTCTAAACCTCAAAAACTGACAAAGAACCGAAATACAATATCTCATTATGTTCAAAAAATTCAACGGGAAAAAATGGGATTTGACCCAAAAAAATCTTCACCCTACAATGAAAGGGTTATCGAACGAAACAGCTTATAGTTTCTTTGCGTTAGAGAGAGATAGACATAGCAGTCAACCCTTTAATCGCACCTGGACGCTTTTTGTCGAAAAGTTTTTGTGTCCAAATTTAAAAAAGTGCAAAATTTCGCTTTGTTAAGGGTCAATATTGATTTTTGCGTTCACATAAACGTGATTTCACAATAGAAGTTCGTTATCTCGAATAGTTCAAATGAGGCTATTACGGTACCGTAGAATTACGTCAGGCACCTCCGGTTTTGTTCACGAAAACGCTGTTAAATATATTTTTTGACGTGTAATGTCAAGACATGTCACAGGTTAAATGACAAACTGCTATCTATTTTTTGTCAATATCATGTCATAAATTAAACGGATTTTTGTTTGCAAATCGATAAATAGGTAAGTAATAGTTACCAACATTTTGTTATAGTCATGAAAAGTTGGTC
>DWQK01003251.1:0-11813 GCA_018231225.1 Noctuana stator | reverse complement strand
CGGATTTGAAAAATTCTTTTTGTGTATCATAGCTACATTCATGAGGAAGGTTATATATAGGCTATCAAGCATAACGTTACAATTCTTAACGCGGGGAACAGCAAGTTTAATATAACAAGACAGACATGGTGACAAAGTATATCCGAAAAAGACATCTTACAATGTTTGCCCATTATATCGAGATTGAAACATAAACACTATCTCCTAAGTAGTATAATTATTATAAATGGTAATGTTTACAGCACATGTCAATGGGTCGTTACATGAAGGTTAATGGAATGAACATTGCTGTTAGGATAATCACAAACAAACAGTGCATGCTAAACTGTAAAACGACATTATTTAAAAATACTTAATTATTGTATGTAAGTATATTAAAATTTAAGGATACGTGTACAATATATTTATACGCAATAACTCAAAATTCTTAAAATTGCAGTTTTCATTTACCTGCATATACTTATCAATTAAAACTAACAAAAATGTGTTATCAAATAGTCAGTTTATTGTAATATTCTACATCGAAACATTTAAATTAAGGAGGCGTTGAGTGTTACACGCTGAAGCACCTCTCGGTAGCGGTCTGGCGGAAGTCGGACCCTTTGGTTACTCAGCGTTTTTCACTCCCGAAGGAAATCACGTCGCTCGCTCAAGCAGTGATTAATTAGTTATGAAGCAACCGCATTGCTGCGGCTCTTGTATCCGACACGTCTGAACGCTAGCTAAATTGTAGGTACCTTTTAATTAGGAATATATTATTAATTAGTATAAATATCCATCAATACCGTGTACGGCATAAAGAAAGTATTTATTTTATTAAGTACAAGGAGTCTTTTAATTTTATTTTCTTATTTGTAAGTTTTTTGTGCCACATTTTTCTTTGCCATTGTGGCTCCCACCCTGCTTAGACGAGGAGATCTTATTCTGCACAGTTTGTGGGAATAATATTCTACTACTGCCCAAGTATTACAGTGATAATGTGATATTCACGAAGCCTACAACAGTCAAGTAGCAACTTAAGACAATTAAAAATCACTTAGATACGTATTATATAAATAAAGTGAACAAATTCGTAATTCCAGGAAACGTACAGACGTTGGGCGTGCAGCACGATGGTGCCACTGTGGGTAGAAGAGCGCGCAGAGGAGGGTGAGGAAAGCGGGCGGTCTCGGCGGGCACCCGCAGAACACGCGGCGCGGTGGCGCGCGCGTCACCTGGAGCGCGTCGGTCACCTGGACCGGCGGCGCGGCGGCGGCGTGGTTGGCCGCTGGGTGCGCGCCGCCGCCGCGGGCCCCGGCCGGCCTGTCGTGCGCCTCAAGCCCTGCCTCTCCGTCTGCCAGCTCGTCGAGCAACACTGCCCCTACTTTCTACCGGCGGATCGCGCGCCTGCACACCCCACACAGTACGCCGGAGAGCCCACCTTCCTATGCCTGGGTAAGATGTATCGCTGGTGTTAAAAATTTTATACATTTTAAATAAATAAACTAATTTATTAACTCATATTAAATAATTTAGTAAACCCTTTAAACGTTTCAATAACGTAAACATGTCCTTTTACGTAGTTTGATCTTGGCAAGAAGGTTTTGGTGCAAGAGGTGAGGATTCTTGCTCAGCTGTAGTACGGAATGAACATTCAACAAACACAACGAACACAACAACAAAATAAACCTCTGTTGTCTTTAAATGCCTCTCTTATTTTTACTTCTTTCAACACTTTAACCAATTGTTGCTTCTTGACTCTTCCCCTTGACTTAAATTTTCCTTTGTTTGCTTTCTCATGCAAGGCAAATCTTACTTATTATGAGCACAATGGGACGTTCACCGCCTTTTAAATTCTTGAGATATTTTAATGTTAAAATTTTTAGATTTATATTTTCAATAACAAAAAATTTACTAGCCAACTTTTTCACTCTATACTCATAAATTGAACATTTCATAATAAACGGTCTGAACTGGTATACCTATTTTGTTATATTTGTATGGTGAAATAGCAGGTGAATTGATTTAATTGGTCCCAATAGTATAGATATATATGTTAGATACCCCTTGTTCTTATGTCACCATCAAATATTAATTACATTATCTTATGTACTATTTATTGTACTGTTTCAGACTCGCGCATTCCAGAAACGGGTGAACAAGCAAACAATTCCAACTATGGGCCGGACGGATGCTGCTACTGGTACTGCGAGGGACGGCTATGCGGCGATAGCTGCGACTCGCGGCTGCTCGAGGCGGCGCGGCCCGAGCTCGAGCCGTGCTCGCCGGTGGAGGAGCGCGTGGCCACGTGCTCTGTGCCCTACCAGGCCACCGACGCCGCAACCTCGCACACCTCGACGCTGCTTCTGGTGGCGCTTCTCGTTATATTCACGTTATTACGGACCCACTGGACAACAACGATACGTCTAGTGAATGTGCGCGGTTCACGGTTATAGTTTTACGTTTTTGTGCGTTGCACTCCAGTGTCCCGCGATTGCTGGACCACGATTAGAACTTCTATTAGTGCTGTACTTATGATAATAAATGAGCGATGACGAAATCGTACCCGCCGCAGACTCGCGATGCGGAGCTGAGCGCGCACGACGCGAGCCCGCGGCGGATTTATAGACTGTAAGTTTATGTCAGTGTCCGATCTATTGATGCCTCCAAAACTAAGAACACCAAATGTTCTCATGGTTAGGTACTTAATGCGTTGTGTCGTGAGCGCTGTAAGCCGAGTTTCCGGCCAAAATTGCGTTAAGAAAGATGTTTGTAATATATTTTAAATAGGATTTTACAGTTAAATCATACACATCGTTTGAAGCACATTATTACCAATTTTATGTTATTTTTGCTAAAATAGTTTACATAGATGCGATATTTTAAATTGTTGAGATTCAAAATGATTGAACTGAGTGTTATTTAATGAAGAATTATAATACTTTTAACGGTGCTTAATGCAACTATATAATTTTTCCGAAATCAGAAAGGCACGACAGAACGCCTAGAAAAATACTAGAATAATAATTTATGAATATTACTAACTTACTCAATATCAAATAAATTATAAAAATTTGAGCCCTAGAAGTGATTCCTCTCACATTAAATAATACCTAATGATTTAAATATTTAGACAATAGATATTACATTGGTCTAAGTTATTTTGAAAAATATTTTTGTAATATAATGAACATAGGAAACTGGCGGGAGCATTGAGACAAGGTCGGTGAGAATACTACTTGCAAGCAGAACTTCAACGATAATCCAGTACTAGATACAACATTACATATACTTAATAGTCCTTTGACACTATCACAGTATTGTATGAAATTTACACTATGCCACAAAAACCTCCCATATGACTTTAATATTACGATTCAAGAGATAAATGTTTGACATTTATTACCTAAACTCGATTCAGCTTTGATTAAGCTTATAATCGAATTGTATGACTACAGACGGTTTTGAAAGGCTCAAAGCTTATTTAACTAACACATTTGTAATTTCAATAGTTATGTCAAATAAATTGAAACTTTTAATGATAACCCCAATAAACCCCAAAACCGGTGTTTGACATCACAATCTCAAATAAAAGTTGACATCACGCATAGTTTATGGTCAAATCAAACTAAATTTTCATGCTTCTATTAATTAAATATGAATTAAATAGATACTTGAAAATTGATTGGTTGATTTTGGTGTTAATTTCTTTTCGGAAACTGGCAGGAAATGCACTAAATTCAAACATGTTCAAACAAAATTTCATCATAATGGTTTCGAAGTTTCAATGTTGCACCTAGTACTTAATAACTGTTGTAGAACCATTAATTTCAATTTTAAATTCGATTGACTGTATGTTTCAAAGCGAATTATTTTAACACGTGAAAATGTTTGTTTACCTATTTCTAGACGACCACCGATTTTGTAGATAACTGTAACCGAAGTAACTTTGGATAATAAATATTAATAATTAATAATATAATAGAACAGTAGGTAGCATGTAATCCAATGTGACCTGGCTTTGTGGTCAGTGAACCTTGTCACGATGTTTTACCGCCTACGAAAGCCTAAACACTGCTCTTTGTTATATTTAACTGGTATATTGAATAGAGTTAATAAACGTAGTTGTTGTTTTGTATGAAATAAAAGTGACTTTATGCATATAATAAAAATTATATGTAGAATATCCGTCTCATGCATTAAAAAACTCCGTAAACAGATATAAAATGATTGAGCATGATTTTTATAGATATTGATTTTAATATATAATTGTATATGTATATTGTGTCGAATATAAAATATGAAAATGGTAGCGCAGGCATGTCGAGCCGCGCCGTGGATCGATGTCGTGTATAGGTAACAGCATTGTTGGTTTGTTTAATTTTTGAAACGTATTGAAATTATAGAAATCGTATCGTTAAAAGTTATTATGTGATGGATTACAAATTTAATGATTATTAAGACTTTATTGAATGAACATTTGTTGAGATTGTCCTCGAGCGGGGATGTAGTTGTTGTATTCAATGATAAATGATAATAATATTAAGTAAGTTATTTTTTACGTTTTTATTGTGTAAATATATCAAAAACGGTTTGTTGTTTCCATTCCCACTCTTAAACAAAGCCACCGAAGGTGCTAAATGTCTATTAATGCTTCTTAGGATTTTATTTCATAACGTCTTCAAAACTAACTAAGATCTGTTTGTCGGTCTGCGTGATGGTGTATGAACTCGTAATCGGAAATGAAAAGGTCAGTCAGATAGCTTGGGTTTTAATTTATATCCATCTGAGATTTCATTAAAGCAGCCGGGATTATTTTTGTTTATTTATTATTTATTCAAGGTAACTTTTAATACCTCCTGATCAAACAGTACCTGGACCTAAATTACGAACCCCATTTACATAAGCCACCCTTAAGACATTTTGAAAATCTCAAATTTTACTTTACTAGCTCACGATCCGTTTACATTGTTTCGCATACTCCATATTTACCTGATAGCTGTGGCTTCTTGTAACTTTTTCTGATTCCATCAACTTAAGTTACCACTTCAGTGTAAGCGGTTTGGGACCATTGAAGCGATAAAGAAGAATTCGCAGGAGGAGCTGAAGATGATTCCTAAATCAGCCTAATAAAGTGATTGAGTAAGTGTTTTGAAGATTAGAAGAAGCGTTGGGATATGTGTATTGCATTATTATATTGTATTTCAGTAGAAATTACTTCAAAAGGTTTTTTTTATTTTATTAGAAAATTCTGGGTACTTTTTGATCAGAATTGATTCTACATGAGTTTAAAAAGGGTTTCACGTCAGTAAATAATTAAACTTGATTGAATATAGTTTGTTTTAATTGGGAGTATTATTCGCTCGTGATTCCGAGTGCCTTCACTCATTTGAAGTGAATGTATTGCACTCGTAGCTTACATTGTTCCATCCGATTAAACAATGAATCAACATAAGAATGAAAATTTCCTTCGTAATATGTCGAGTAATATGTTATGTCGAAGTATAGATGTTGAAGTGTTCTTCAACCACTATGTTTAGTAATATAGTCTCTTCAAGAGAGTTTAATAGAGTTTAGGGTTCAAATTACTCTTAATGCTAAAAATCATTGCCGATTATTTAGCTGTTGTAAATAGAACATAATAAATGTAACATGTAATTAAATCGCACCTTTATTTTTACCTTTGTGCAGGGCTATCTATATAGGAAATCAAAGTATAATTTCTAATTAGAGTTACCGACAAATCTAGCTTAAATTAGAAATCTACACTTATAATATTTTGTTAATAAACACATATTACATAAATTGAAAAGCTGTTTGCCACAATCAAAATAGTATCAGTTTACCACTCCTATTTAGCGAGTCATTTTGGTACATTAAATTTAGTATTTTTAAATACTTGATATATTGATTGATTAAACTGGAATATCTATATTTTTTTAAATTATTTATATACCCCGTCAAAGTTTATATTATGGAAATATAAAATTTTTGCTGGATTTGTCCAATTGGAAACTAATTCAACAACTAACATTATTTGTCAAATATATCAGTTTTCGTTGTAGTTCAAAATAATTTTATAGTTGTGTTGTTACATTAAAAAAATCACTTTATTTTGGGCTGCGCTTTAGAAATAACCTATGAAACAGGTTATGCACACATAGCGTGCTGACAGACTAACAAACAGATGTATTAGATCAATGCCTTATTATATTTCTATATATAACATTAGCAATCGTAGAGCTTATTTCAACAAGACGACTGCAGACACTTTAATTTTATACAATCAGCTAACTAATAGGTTCAATAGGTGTTATAAGACTCTTGTAGACAAGGTCTTTCCCACGATATCTTCGTGTATCTATGTATAAATTATCAAAATTTAGATTTAGAGAAGAATTACTAGAACATAATTAATTGGATCAATTTCGAGCACTCGTTAAAACTTACACATTGACCGTACATTCCTTCTTTTTGGATATTTCTACTCTCTTTCTCTATCTCTAGCTGTCTCTCTCAATAAATTTTCACTCGTTCACTGTTCTATTCTAGAGTAGATGATAAAGACCAAAAGAGAGGAGTTCGGTTCGAATGTTGTTTGATGTTAATCATGCCTCGTTTAGTGTCAAGTCCATTTGAAATATAGTTAATATACTTAGTTTATGTAGCATCATCGCGGTAATCGCATTTTTATACAGAAAACTGCAGTAATTATAACTAACAATCATAAACACCTCAACCGTTTTACCTTTTGTTTATTCAGTAGGGACACAAATTTAGCAATAATTCGTAGTGAGTAACTAATTAATCAAGTAGATCTCACATAAATCCGCGAATGTTGGCGAGCAATGTGTACTCTCTTGTAGGTTTAGCATAACGAGTGTACTTTGATGTTTCGTTGAACGTTTGGTGATAGTGTGTACGTTATGTTTTTGAATATTATACGTATGTTTTGATGTACATAATAAAGTGTAAATGTTTAACGCACAAATAATAATGAAAAATGATTGCGAGTGTAAAGCAGATATGAGTCTAATATGTATTTAGCTGTAAACTATTACATGAAAATAATCTATTAGGAATACGATTGTAGGAAGTTTCGTCCTCCGACTGTTGTCAAATGCGAAAAAACTTTATTGTTTTGCATGCAAAATGATTTAATTACATTAATATTGATTATTTGGAATGGAGCCCCAGAGCCACGCGGCCTTTCGTTTGTAGCAGCACGTGCTCACTACGTCCATTTCCGTTAAAAAACACTGTAATAAATAACAATGGAACTGAGAATTAAATATGCCTTAAGCATGTCCATCAATTTAGGGTAACGAAATAATTGTCACCTGTCACGCCAACGCACAAATCTTAAGAGAATATGCTTTCGGGGTCGTCCATTGGTAGTAAGAATTTATAACGGCTTCTCTGGTTACAATATAGTTATTGTAAAAGAAAAGGTAGCTTTTACGTATTATTAAAGCCTGCCCATCCAAATAATAGTGAATTGATTAATACAATTATGTTTATAAGATTAAATATAAGGTACAATAATTTTTTACCACATACCAGCTGGATAGGCGATAAAAGTCGTGATTTGATTATAAATAGGTATTATTAATAGGTAAATACGTAAATCTCAAGGGAGATTCATATCCCTATTTGTATTCTTGTAGCGAGAGAATGTAACTTGTGCTGCCATAAAATGTCTTTTATTGTATATTTAGAAACAACGAATAAATTATAAACATAAATTCAGTTGAAATAGGTATATAATTATTTGAATATTCACTTTAACAATTAGTTCATACTATAAACCTGATTCACAATGACATGGCTGCTACATAGATATTGGATTATGTTTTGTCCACAGACCGACTTCTAACAAAACAACTTTACAAATTATATTTATGAACACTACGACAGATAGATAGATGGACTTCAAAAATTAATAAACTGAAACCGATATTGAATTACAAACCGTGGGATTGAGGTAAGGCAGCGAAAGAAAATTCTAAACAAAAAACAATAGTAACATAATGCCTTCGTAAGTATCTAAATATAAACGTGATAAGTAATAAAATAAGATACTAAAAAGTCTTATGAGAAACCATTTATGATAAATAATAATTAATAGGGACATTAATATGTATGTAATAATTCTTGATCGCGACTTTTCATGTGATTTATTCTTGTTTACCCCGAAAGTTTTCTCTCTCAGCGCGGTAAAATTACTTTGTTATTTCCTATATTATTAATTGGTTTTGAGTTAAATACGAGTATGTTTTTTGCATACATCGCGCAACCAAAAGTACTGGAAAATAGCCGTCTTTAAAAATGAATCTTTAAAATCATTTTTAACCATATATATTAGTCATAAATTTAAAACAAATCCTAAGAACAACTCATTTGTATAGGTTCCTATTTGGTTTCGCGATGTAGGTACCTAACTCGTAGCGCTGATGCAATTTCTTATATTTCTTATATTTTATGTGTTGATGTTTATTCATACGTTAGTGTTATTATTAATATAACTACTTGTAATTAGTGTCATTTCCACGTCATGTTGTACTTGTGTTAATTTACTTACAGAATTACATTGATAATATAATCACATGTTATGTACCCATACCTATGTGCATAATAATTCTGTTGATGACTTGAATATCAATAACAATTTGATTACAAGTGCAGTTTTTGTACTGGTCTCAAACTTTATGTGTGACTAATCTGTTTCTCTTACTTAAACTAACATCGTTCGTTTTCACTACGTTATAAAATAATAGGTTCTAGATCATATAAATATATGTATTTTTAAAAACACTTTTTTGTATTTAAATTCTTTCGTCTTTATCTTTTGATAAGAGTTCACAAATGAAAGTTATCTATCCCCAGGATTCGTATGTATTTGTACCAAATCGATACAATCGTGAAAGTCAATAAATAGTGAGAGAGGCAACGTAGCAGTCAAGTTTTTGTCTCGTTATTATTACATACACACTCGGCGGACAACGCCGGCGAACACTGCCACAGCACCCGGCTTATGAATATATTGATATGATCTAGGATGTCGTAGGTGTTTTTCGAGTAGTGTTCGTGTATTAAGTCTTCTGTTACGCCTTCTAATGAAACAAATGCGACAGAAATTGGGCGGGCGGGCGGCGGTGTACCGCTACGATGCTACGCCGCTACGCCGTAGCTGTGACGCGCCATTCGCCCCGTCCTACCGTAGATATTGTTCGACTCGAATAATAAATCGAATTAAGATTAATCGTTCAATAATTGTAGACAGATTTTGAATTTATTATTATTTGCATTTTCCTAAGAGTTAGAACGATTGAAACAGTAGGTCATACGACCCTGTTGTGGTGAATTGTGAAGATGTTTATTAAAAAAATACCTTTATGAAAATGAAATAAAAACGAAAATTATTGTCATATAAACTTGTAATTATTGAATTAAGGAGGATTATTGGTGAAAAAGAAACGTTAAATAAACCGATTAAAATACGAGTGCGGCTGTCATTTCCCGATCCCACTAGTTGTGCCCCGAAATATAAAAGTGCGTATAATGAAAGACAATAATCACTTTAAATAGTTTATTACGAAATTGTCACTTATGTCAATATCACACTCGAACTTACATCATCTATTTATTTTAAGTATAAAAACTATGACTTGTTAAATAATCGTTCTCGCAACTGTATAAAAAGAGGCACTCGTCATCACAGCAAGGCGTTCGCTATACACAATATACACTACACACTGGACACATTCACAGCGAGATCCCAGCGAGTGAGGGGCGCCAGGCGCTCGAGAACAACGCCACCAGCAACGCCAGAAACAATGCCAGCGCCGGCCGCTCGCTGACCGCGCCGCTGTCGCGCGGCGAGTCCTCCGCGCCATCTGTGCGACACCACACAGGACGTGCTTAGTGGCGTGTATTTGTTACGAATACGTGCATTTGTGCTAACGTGCAAATAAATTGTTGCTGTTACTAAACAATCATCCCCTACACGTGATCCATCTCTCCTGATCCTTCATAAAACTACATGTACCATAGTTATGTAAGTTCAGTTAATTTAAAAATTTAGAATTCAGTTAATGGAAAACTCTTCAATGAAAAAAAAATTGAATATACCGATGCAGGATGAGTAGCGAGTTGGATCTAGCGTAGATGATTTATAATACATTACGAGTAAAACAAGCACAAACAAAATTTAATGTATGTGGCGGATATGATAACATTTAACGAATACAAATCCGTTTTATTGGCATTAGAACGGATTTTTGAGCGGTTACGAAAGGAAATGAAAATAAACCTACGGTGCGGGTATGTGACGTCGCGGCGGAGGACGTTTGTGCCCTCCTTACTTAATGAAGTCCGGTCAACGACTACTACACTCTAGCTCCATCTGACTGTACGCGGACCACTGAAATATTAATCGCTATTTAGATACAGACTTTCATATCACCGCAACCGTAACCCGCGTGCGATTCTAATCTACTTTCTACCGTGGAACACATGATGCTATATAATATGTATATCTACGTGTGCATGCACTTCAAACTATACAAAACCGGACAGAACTGCGATAACCGTAATAAAAAACTTACTTAAATATCTATTAAAACTACTAAAAATAGATATCACAACACGGTTAGTTTATCATATTATTAGGTATAAATAGATTCTACAAATGTTAGTCACGATTTAATCCTTAACTAAACTACAGGAAGTAATATTGTTATAAGGATACACCAACATTACAAACTCGTATTCTTATAAAATTTAATATAAACCGTTTAAAATTCCTGAAAACTGTGCGTATGTTCAAATAAAAAAAGTGATTTTTTCCCTCAAAGTAAGGAAATCCAACCGTGCGGTACACTCGTACCTACTTTGAATTAAATGTTGCTTACATGATGTAAAACACGTGGAAATATTTTGATAACACGTCCACATTAAATATTCAAGACGAATACCCTTATCTTACGCTTGATTGCATCTAAAAAACGAAATACAGCAAAATAAATTAAAATTTTGTTATAATTCCGCTGAAGGGAGCACAGTTGCAAACTGTATTTATTTTGTAGTTGTACACAATTTGTACTTATATATATAAACAAGTATTCGTACATTAAAAAAAATTACGAATTAATAATTGTACCTAAGTATATTATTTGTAAGTTTAACTATTATACTTAATGTTAGCTATCTACGTGCAAATTCTTTCAATTCTATATTGAAGTTTGATATCTAAAAATAGTAATGGCCGCTATACGATGATAGTGAACCTTAATTAATTAGGCTTGTGACTTGAGCATGCTTTATATCCAAAAAGTCAATCAGTAACATTGCGATATAAGGTAATTATAGGTAAACTTTAATAGATTAAGACTATTTTATTTTTATTTAATCATCATTGTTATCAAATATAAAATACAATGGGAAAGACTTAGAACGCATTCTTTAATGTCGCGAGTTTCTTTAGTAAAAACGTATTAAGGTATAAAGTTTATTTCGTTTTATCGAGCTTGTACAAGTTACAAGCCCGATAAAATGGTCTTAGGTTTATTGCCAAAAAATGAATTTTATATAAATTTCAATGTTACTGATTGTATTTGGGCATCTACCACCGAAGTGCTAAAAGCGGAAAGCGTATGTTTACAAAACGTTCAAAATAGTCATGCAAATGTGTGATGAAGATAAACGTACAGGCAACGCGTGACAAGCTCGCCGGTACTAAAACCACCGCTAACGTATAATCTCACTGGTATTCATTTTCTCCTATGTAACTAATTGAGTCTTTGTTCTTTATATTATTTCTATGTACAATTTGT
>DWQK01003250.1:0-11814 GCA_018231225.1 Noctuana stator | reverse complement strand
GTATCGTTGAAGAGATAGTCTTTAAAATTGTGAAAAATTACAATATAAAGCTCTCCATATTTCATAGCGCATCGCGGTGTGTCTTAAACGTAATAACGGTGGCTTTGGTAGCATAACATACATATTTTCCGGCTGCGGCGAAACAGCGACCTTCGGCGGACAATATTTTGCTCGACTCCCGCGATATCGGTTTATTCAAATGCTCCGTGTCCGACCCGAGCTCAAAGAATCAACCTGCATAATATTATACATATTGAAATTCTTCCACCCTCAAATAACCTCGGTATATTATTCTATGAATAAGTTTATAGGAAGCGATGCAAATGTTTATGAATAACATATTTTATTTCTTTGTATCGCTTTGCAGTTTTTTAGTTTTTTTTTTCTAATAACCGGAAGACTCATGGAACTCTTCCTGTAAGCTAATACTGCTTTTTCTGTAGCTGTCTTTGTGGAAATGATTCGAGGGTTTTACGCCGCTTTAGGCGTTTATCTAAAGACTTGTCTCTTCCTCGAACGGTAGAGGGATTTGTCTCCTCCGACCTCCGACTCAATAAACCTCAACTCCGACAAAATGACTTTGACGATCTTTCTTCTGATTTTAAGTCAGTTTTAATTTTTTCATAAAATACTTTTTATGGTTTTTGTAAACCATTATTAGTTTCTAAATAAACTTTATAAATAAATCTATTAATTTTAAATTCTATCAAACAACAACATTTATTCGGACAAAGAATAAAGCTAAATTGCAAAAAAACTTGGAAAAAAGAAAAACCTAAAAAAAAAACTTAGAAAAGAAGGAGATCAAACTGCAAATAAAAATTCGTTATGTGACATGTGACGAATATACAGAAACAAAATGTCAGGTTCGAGGCAAAAGAAAATTACGAACTCTACCTACCCGTGCAGGAAACGATAGTTTTCAGAAACGGTCTGCGTTTTTCGATGATTGAAACAGTGATAACTCGACAGCTCTGCACCGGACTAACAAAAGCCATTCGGATTATAACATATACGGGCCAGATCAAAGCCGTGGACGCTACAGTTGCTACTTCAAAGCAAAATTTTATTGGGAACATTTACATTTTTATTGGCTTGCTAGAACACCGCCTGCCGGCTGCGTCCTGAAATGTAAGTGATTTTGTATTTTCTGATCTGTATTTTATTATCTGATTTTATGCGTGTTCAATATGACTACGTATTACCATAAGAAAAACATTTCGGCCACATATTCTCTAAAATACTTGTCTATGTTTACAGTAATGTAATGTTCTTTAAAACGAAATCAGCGCTAGACGATGCATATTATTTTTATGTACCTAAATTCTTTTTGTAAGTCGAGTTTATTTAATTAACAAAACTAACGACAAATTATTTTCTATTTAGTGGAATGCATGATTTTATTCATCTGTAGATGGCTGGTGTGCGACTAAGATATTAAGAGTGTAAAAAAGTCATCATCGTCGACCTTCATACGTCTTTTGACGTCATATCGTTCGTTGACCTTTGAAGCAAAAGCAGATATTACTTATTGACGTATTTTGAGCGACCGTTGAGGATAAAATCTTTATGGAAGAGCCATTATGTTAGAAAGCCATTGTTTGTGCTGTCTATGGGGCATGTTTGGGCCGTTCGTGATTGATTCCACTGTAATTTCCATACGCGTGCTCCGTTCGTATTAGCCGTGTTACACCCACCAGCATAAATAAACCCACCATGACCTCTTCGGCGGTTTACAATCAAGACAATAAAGGGGCATTCGCCTTATTTCATGCGGATCTTGTTAATTTGGTCGTATTTTCTAGGGCTACACAATTGTACGCCAAGGCGACCTCGCGGCGCCTGTCGAGTCACGCACATATATTTTTTCAAAAGCTTAAACTGAATAGCTATTTATTTGATTACGTTTTATTGATACCCCACTCAGTAAATAATGAGATTAATGGGGCTTAAAGACTTACTTATTTTATGAATATCTGAGTATAGTAACACGACTTTGTTCGAAACACGTATACAAATATTTGCTAAAATTCAGCTTATACTCTTTGGACGTAAAAAAAACCTATATTGTTATTGACTTTTCAGTAACGTGTAATACACTAGTTCTATCGGCCCCACGACCTGTCGGTAGTCTGTCATTATGGACTCTGTATTAATAAATTTGATAAATAATATGTAAAGGCATCCGATGGTAATTAAGTTATTTAGTCACGTAAATATAAGTATGTAGGTATATACTGATAATTTTTCTGATTTAATAACAAACACACAAAAACCCGTAGGTAGAAAGGCGTCGATACACAAACGTAAAAAAATACATTCCTTTGCAGTCGTATAGAGAGATTTACGTCGTTTTTTACAAACGTAGAACCAATTGTTCAAAACTGCATTTCGGCAAAATCTAGTTCCGCAATAAATTTTGACGATGTACGATGTGTTATGCATTTCCTTCACTCTGTCGTGACTGGAGACAGTGCAATCGGAAATATGAATAAGAAAGATGGTTGTATACATCGTCCGTCGACACGACAATCCGCAAATGTAGACACAATGGCGGAAAATACCAAATTATTATGTCCCGAACGATCTTACACATAAATAGAGGTGGATGTATTTCACCTGCTAATTGAAGAATCGTCAAAGGATTAAAGTCCAGTTTTTGGTTCTGTTTTTACTGTCTACACTGAAATAATTACTATAAAATATTTAATGCTTATAAGTCACCCTACAAATAATATAACGTCACAATGGACAAATGCAGGTAGGTAGAATTCATATGCTATCGAGGAAATTATGGAGAATGCTTGGAGAAACCGAATAAATAAAGCTTGATACATTGAATTATGTCATGGATTCATCATGAATGTACCTAATAAACATCGGAAGGTTAGAAAAACGTATGGAGTTGGCCGCAGTTAGTCTAAAATTCAACGTCTGAGCTATCTGCCTCAACATATCGGTTATAGAGCTATATATAAACAAAAACTATCTGCCCATCACATAGTAAATACGTGACGGTGGCCGGCATTGTAATGAGGGACAATGTCAGTACTCATAACGCACAATTACTGAGAGAAATGACGTGACTCGCACCTTGGGTAATCAACTTAATAAATAATCGCAGAACTGTACGTGCCTTCATCACCGAGATGAAAACGGCTCAATTAAAACGAGTGGCTATTTCAGTGTGTTTGAGGAGGTCTATGGATAGATATACAAATGCGTGTTATTGTTAGAGAAATAAGCATTCTTTTATACTGTAATTAAATAAAAAATTGCACGCAGCGTTGTAGTTATACTAACTATAATAATAGTACTTGCTAACTAGATTTTTAGCTTTTCCTACTTTGGACATAAAAGATGTATGGTGTGTTTTTTACCACAACTGACAACAAGTTGCCAAGCTATATTGACGTCAATTTGTTGGAAGCTAGTTCCAAACGCTGTTTAGGATTCGGCACGCAAGCCAGCCTCCCCAACTTATGAACACCAATAAGAACAAAGTTAAGACGTCAGACGATTAGCCGAGCTAGGATATTATGACCTTTTTTCGCTGTTTTTGATAAATGATCTTAGTGTTCTAGTTCTGTACATATTATGAGGCTATGAGTTTTTATTTACTCCTCCATTCCATCATAATCAAGACGATCAAGGCTAAATATAGACACATCTCGAAGATTCAAAACGAACTAACAATTATACTTATGCCCAAGAATGAAGAATTAATAGAACATATATATATACAACAATAGCGGTCACTCGACTAACAAAATGAAAAACTTTTGTAATAAAACTATTTTTTCATTCGAATACAATTTTTCTCTCTTAACTCTCTCATAACTTATAGTTTTAATTTCTATATTTCTATATTATGTTTTGCGGGCACTTCTATTTTACATTAAGCCAATGAATAGGTACGCAAAATACGTAAACATCAGAACATCAATCTTCTTATATTATACCGGTTGTCTAAAAACACTCCCTTAACGTAATATTTTTTTCAACATTAACATCGAATACATTAGGTATTCCGCAGTTTACTTTAGATATGGAGGACGTTAGGATAGGCGAGACGGCAGCGGGGGTAGTAAGCCTTATTTGAGCCGAGAGAGCGTGACGAGAAACTGGAAACGCGAGCTGTATGTCGCGGCGCGTCGCCCGAATTCTCATCAAATCATCCCACGACAATGTCGGCGCAAATCCCTACACGGGATCAACGGCATTAAAGCCAAATTGAAGTCAGGGATACGGTCCTATTATAATTTACAATACATTCATGCACCACAACAGAAACTTTAATTAAACTCCAACTAAACTGGGCATCCGCCAAATAATTTATTCAAAATAAACGAACCTAACAAAGAAAAGTCGTCGAAACACCTGCCAGACGCGAACTAAAACAACAACATTATCTCAATAGATAAAAAGTGACTCAATAACGCGAACAGATTCTCCGAAGATGGTGCTGTCCTCGCGAATCATTAATTTTAATTCGTACCCCGTGACGACGGCCGCTCTAATGAATTATTGGGAATAGCTGGAGAGTCCCCCTCCTGCTCCGTGACTTCCTACAGTTTTTCTTTGGGACTTAGCATAATGTAAAAAAATGTTGCGCGACCTCCCTGCATACTAATTGCTTGTTGTGTCGTCTCTTAACTAGCTGCGACGAACTTCGGCGGCTCGAGACCAGATTAGCAACTTTTATTCCTCATCGATCACTTAGCGTCCGCTGTTTTTACAAGCTTCATTTTCAATCCTCCTTGAAGCTTTTCACTCCGTATACCGGGTTTCATCTCGAAAATTATCAAAGGCAACGTTAACTCAGACCGAAGTTCCATCCTGAATAAAGAACTCTTAAAAGAGTGCCTGCTTGTTATGCACTAAATCTTTGAAAACTTAATGGACTCTCATTTTTATTCCGACTAAGGTTACCGTGAACGGAATCCGAGAATAGCAAGAGAATACCGATTATTATTTTTTTCTTCTCATTTCAAAATTGTACTAGTGAGAAACAATAACAATAACAGAGGACCTTAATATAATTCGTGTTGCTTTCCCTTAAGGGAATTCACCGTGGAATCAAGCAATCAATTTTTAAATCGTTGAGAAAATCTGTGCGCACTTACGAATCGTCCCTTTGGGTGTCACGTGTGTACGTGTGAACGCCGCCGATGCGTGTCCGTGAGCCCGGGGCAGGAAAACTTGTATTTTTTAAACTTTTGCCTTCACTTACGTGGGCTGGGGCAAGAAAGTTACAATTGTATTCTCCCTCCACCCCTTCAATATGTGACCTGCTTATTTATTGGAGAGGCGTCGGCGGAGTTCTCAGACAATATGTCGCGCGCCGAGCAACGCACAAGCAACCGACGAGTTAAACAAAATACAATTTACCCCTACAAAGAAAGTGAACTAGTTGATTTATTGCGTTTTACTTATAGTTCACTTCTACTATCTACGAGTACCTTCTCATGATCTAGAGGTTCATATTACTTTACTTGTCGTTATAGACAATTGTTAACTAACTTACGTTAGTTAAGATAGATGGAATCGTATGAGCGTCTTTAAAACAGCGTATGAACATGACCAACAGGGCAGAAGTAATTGTTGCTTACAAAAAAAGTACTAATTCAGCACTAATAAGAAACTATGACAAAATTAAGAAAATTACTGGTTGTAAGAAACTGAACATCAATCTGTAAATTCTGTCTTCCTACTATCATACTCACGCACTTTCCGTTACCCAAGCTTTCTCTTTTATTTAGTTAACCTTTTTTAATAATCGTAGGTATTTTAATAAAATACGTATTATTTTAAACTTTTATATACATTGAAATAGCCACAACATTGTAGCATTCATTCACGTTGCATAAGTACCCATGATGTATGCGTTGCCTTAGCTTGGTGGCGAAATGGCACTCAGCATTCAACGCGCAACCTTCATCAGGCGACAGACGTTGGTCCCATCAGCCTGGTCCCAACGGATGCGCAGAAGATAATGACAATATTGGAACGCGATTGGCATCTAACTCAATTACACTGGCCGCCATACACTATGTTTATAGAAAGAGCGCACTGGAACAATAGTTCATGGAACAATTATTTTACCTTTTGTCATTTATATAGTAATTCGAAAACAGAAAACTTAATTACAAACAGCCACGGTATTTTAAAATGCCTTACGTTGCATAGTCATAGGAGTCTGGTAATTAGCATAATTAAAATTCTATATATTACAATTATGTATCATTAAAATTTACAAATATTAATTTTGAAATAAATCACCTAAAGAATCAATGTTAAAGGACCGAAACTTACTGATTTAAGTCACGTTTGAGTAAACAAATGGTATCCTCAAGACGACTATTTCTCTTAATTAAATCCTTTATCTCAAACCTAAACCTAAACAGAACTTTTAATTTCATTAATGGTCCTCTAAAATCCCGATTACAAATAAACAAGCGAGAGGGAGAGTAAATCCATCGAAACCAAAATGCCTTATGCATTTAACTTTCGCCGTTGTTTTACGGAATACTGAAATTTAAATACAGAACCCATTTTGTGTTCAAATGAGTTTTCGGAATAGCCAATTAGTTGTTAGCGCCCGGCCGCCCTCATACGCTTTCATTACGCTATATAGTTTCTCGAATATCTGAGCCCCCTCAAAGATATATATCTTTTGCTTGCTTTTTCACTTCCTTTGAGAGTTCGGCCAAGCGAAAGGCGTAATAATCCAGCTTAAATGCCGAATTTTAACATTGGTTCCTAGTTAAGGGTCTCCGAGTATTCCGTGAATTAAATATCAAGTTATAATAGTAGTGATAGCAAGATATAAAATTGCATTACTTGGCAAGAGCATTCGACTAAACGTAATCACATCATTGTATTCGATATTGCAATCTATTTTTTACCTTCTTCTTCTTATCTTTCTATCTCCATTCTTCGGTATCTTTTATTCTGCTTAAATTAAATGTGTATGCAAAATCAAAAAACCATGAACGCAACTCTTTACAGTGTGCAATTCCTTTCTGTTTTCATAACACAATCTCCTCCACTCCTTATCTCCCGACGAACATATCTCGCCCCCGCTCTTGAGGAAAATCATCCAATATAAAATCGGTTTAATTTGCGCTTTTCGCACTCAATGGGATGGAATAATATCAGGCAATTTGGTTACCGCTGGCATAAATATGGCGGGCCGCGTTGTAATTGTAACGCGAGCAATTCGCGCCTCGTAACGACCGCGGCTAGAAACTTCGCCAGTTTGTAAGCAGGATGGCCGACACGAAGGCAACGATGGCGGCAGAAGATTGCCCACAATCCGAAACGCATCACAGGGTCGCAGAATTCTTAATTTTGTGTCAAAATAACTCTATGTTAGATCGATATTTATATACAGTGAACGCGTTATTTTAACAAATCCTAAAAGAAATAAAACATCACAGCAACACGATAGATCTACTTGACGAAAAATTTAATACGTATTGAACCGCATACTAAACATGTTTTTTTTAAAGAAATGAAAGCTTAAAATTCTACGAATAAAAAATACGACTAATATTAACTTAGGTAGTGAAGCATATAAGCATATTTACAATATTTACCTACTACGGAAGCGTGCCCGTATAGCCCCCGTAGCATAGCCTCGCTGATATTGTGAATCGCAAGCGAGCAAAAGTTAGACAACCTCGGGCGCGATCAGTACTTGGATGAGTGACCGATTATGGCACAATTTCATTCGCGTTTCCGTGCATCGAACCGTTTGTCCCAGCTCTAATCAATAGATAATATTAGTTTAACCTGGTCGGAGAGGTTGACAACATCCAATACGGGTTAGCCACCATTACCGTATCGTCACAAATTCACATTACAACAGCGTGAAAGAGTATGCTTCAGGCCTTCCCCGCGAAGAGGCCTGTGACCAGGAGTGAGCCATAAATAAGGGTTGCAGGAAAATATTAGCTTTGTATGTTATAATTAAGCCTCGAGCAATCCGGACCGACTATTTTCATCAAATGAGGACCTCAGATTCGTACAAAAGTAATTACGAGCAACTTTTCTTTGCTCACCGTAATAGAATAATGAAATGTCATTTTCTTTTAGCCTGACCCTTCTGCGGTTCATGCGGAGAATGCAAAGTTCCTGAAATTAGACTGAATAAACCTGAATTGTAATTAAAACCGCGCAACGGGGTCTGGGGATACCTACTAGCAGCCCATCTTTCTTGCTTGGCCTACGAATTAAACAAGGAATTGCTTTAGTAATTCGAAAGATATATTCTTGGTCGATTTCTATATAATGTAAATTACATTCATTGTCTTGATAATAGCAGTTCTTTTTTTGTATGTGACATTGATACTAATTAATTAATGTATAATAAATGGAAGAAGAGATTAGTTTAGTTTATTTAAAAGTAGAATAGTTAAGGTAAGTTTGATCTTAAAGATAAACTGTGTAAGACATTTTTGGGACAGATCTACAATTTGTTCAAAAAGTATAACAGCCAACTAGTCGTTACAATATATTATAAACATGGAAAGTACCTACGGGTACTAGAGTGGAGAGCAGCGACAATCAACCGACGCAACAGTTAAACTAGGAATAGCGCTCGACCACTTCCGCCAGCCTCTAACCAAACTCAAACTCTCCTCAATTGCTCTAGTGAGGGCCGTGAACTCTACATCGATACATCAAATATTTATTTCATTTCACCTTTTACCATTAAAATAAATAAAACTTCGAAATGTTTAGATTATATTAGTTTAGGTTTTTGGAATGAATGGTAATGAAGCGATACGAAAGGAGGTAACAATCTTAATATTATACATAGAGTATGAATTGTAAATTGTAAGTTCCAATGGGCACTGATAGAGTACAAACAGAAAAGAGGCAGACTTCAAATAAATTGTCAACTAAATTGTTGAAATCAGTTTAAGTTATGTATTAACTTTTGTCTTGAAGTCGGTTTAAATTTTTTCTATAAAAATAATTTTATTAATTCTCTCTATACCCGATTCTGAATGCTACGCGACAAGTCGAGTACAGTGAGTATTAATGTTTTATACTGATCATTTATATCTATCGACAAACAAAGATATTATCCCAACACTAGTTTACATAGCAGCTGATTACTTTAATAACAACCGACGCAAATGTTTGTTACAAATGACTCCTGCACATTGGACCAAGTTTAAGATAACATAATTAAGGGCGGCTCCAAGTACGAGAACAGCCTCAACGATCCTCCATTCCAAACGTCCTTCAGAAACTTTCCTTTGGAATTATTCCAGGACCCCTTAATAAAACCCAGTAGTGAATTATGTTTCAGAGAAAAAGACTTTATTGGAATTTAAATTAGGAAAGGATTACGGAGTACTGGAAGCGGTTTAAGATTTAAATTGGCATAAGTAATTATTGGGAAATTTAACACTGGGAAAAAGATAGACTAGATACTACTACTATATACGACTAGTTAGTGATGTTTTATTGAACATAAGATGGATCTGTATAAGATCATATCGTCTCTTTAATATGCCTTCAACCCTTTTTTATGTCCCACTGCTGGGCACGGGTCTCTCCCCACAACCAGGGAAGGCCTGAAGCATACTCCACCACGCGGCTCCAATGCGGATTGCTCCACCGATCCGCATTGGAACAAATATATTTTTGGCTTTTAACAATACCAATAAAAAAGTGCCTATCATAATTATCATAACTGTCATCAATATCGTACATACATAATTTAATTATATTTAAATTTACCTTAGTGAATTTTAAGGCAGTTAATACAGTGTCTCGTTTGTTGAAAAATTTTCTGTAATCGAAAATATTTGTGGCATAAAGCTGCCTTTGAAGGTACGATTTAAAGTTTAAAACTTTTATCACATAACAAATACAACTTTAGAGTGGTTTATCATTGCAGACGATTGTTATGTAACAAAGTGTCTCGAGTGTTCAAATGTAAGAACATTTGCGCGATGCAAAATAAGTTACAAAATTGAGTTGTCGTAGAACGACGGCCGCGTGAACTACTGGCAAAACTACATTTGCCAAAGTTACTAAAACGGGCAATCGAAAAATAAGAAGTTCCACTCGGAGCCAGGATCGAGACTAACTGTGTAACTGTCATTCTTCACAAAGTTTAGGTGAGAGTTTCTTCAAGAAATTTATTCTGTTTGGTTTGTTTTCTGTGATCCTGTTGTATTCATATTATCAATTTATTCTAATATCAAAAATTCCAAAAATAATGGTAAAGTATGTTACTTTTGAATTATAGACAATTTTAATGTGCTGTAAGATGAAATAAAATTTATTATTTATGATTTTGATTTATTGTGTACACAGTTTGGAAACTACAATAATGTTTACAACATTTACTAGACACAATTGTGTCATTAAAATGTGTATAATTTATTGACAAGTAATTATATTGCAGATATTTTTTTGTGTATTACTTCATGCGATGAATCGTCTTTGAGTTAATTAAAACTGCAAGTTTCCTTTCCCTTCCAATTTTACTTTAAAAATGTGTGAGAGTGTGTGTTGTAGTCGTTAAGGTACTCGTATCTAAATAGAAGTGCTCACTGAATACCGCGACCAAGACGAGCGCACTTACGTTGAATAGAAACCGTCCTACATTTTCTTAGTCCAGAACTTGGGGAGAACCTATTGACTTAGCTACATCTCTCTATAATGTATTTCTCTTCATGCATTACTTTATTAAATAACATGTGACTTATAAAGTTGAGCTGTGCTTATTCAGCTTTAACGTCGTGAATGTTGCGATTCATTTCGATCCAACTGTGATAAATGATAAACGGTTCAATCATTATAGCAAGCATTAATTATAATGATGCCATGACACTATATCGTATCACTCCAGTGAGTAAACGTTAAATAATTGAAAACTTAAACAACATTATTAAAGACATCGTACCCTTTCAACGAAATCAAAATAAGGGACAAACAATGTTGTCATAACTTATAAAAGGAATGAAAAGGCCAGCGTAGAGCTCGACGGACACCTTGTCATAAAACCACACATGGGTTTCACCGAAGTGATACCCATGTTCTTTTAAAGGCTGCTTACGCCCAGAAGTGGTACTTAAGGCAACAGAATAAACCGACGGTGGAGTTACGTAAACACGGAAATTCCATCTCGTAGACGGTCTACACGCCCGAGGTCATTCAAGTTTCATTACCAATAGCTCCGCCCTCATAACTTATTCAGTTAGGGGCAGGTAACGCGTTTTAACATTCAATTTGCTACCTGAAGAAGCGTTATGTTCCTGTAAACGTCACGACTACAAATGCCTTACCCGGTATTATGGGTTCCGGACGCAAACGTTATTCATAACTTTGTTCGTTTCGCGGAAAATGAATACAAAACGTACGTAAATGGTGTATTTAAATATTGTTAATCAGATGTAGAGGCTTTTTATGACATATTATATATTATATTATAATATTTATTGATTATAATATTTAAATGTGGGAACTAGTAACGACACACACTTTTAATTTAAAGTTATTTAGTCAAATATTATTTTTGTTTCATTTTTATCTACTTTATTAAATCAGTTCTTTATTAAATCGGTATAAATGATATATGCTTTAAACTTTTTTTTTCATATTTTAAATAACTTTTATCTTTTTCACATTTTTCATAATAATTACAGATTCAACTTATATTAGAAGTTTTTATCAAATATTTGTAGCGGCGCGCTACCTACAGTAATATGCGCGCGCGCCTTACATGAAAACGCCTCAACAACGAATAACAATATACTACGTCAAATACATGCGTCATCGTGAGAC
>DWQK01003249.1:0-11816 GCA_018231225.1 Noctuana stator | reverse complement strand
AATCGGTTAAGTAGTTTAGGAGTCCATCGCGGACAAACACTGTGACACGTAATTTATATATATTAAGATTATAGTTACGTGTGGTAAGCTATAGTAATATTGTGGGTGGTAGGTAGGTATATAGGTAACTAATTTCATGCCGCCTCAAAATCAGTGAATAATACATTATATAAACCTTATTCTTAAATCACTCTATCTTTAGCTGAAAACTGTATTAAAATAGTTGATTTAGTTTAAAAGATCTAAGCGAACAGATAGCGGAAGCGTCTTCATTTTATAAGTACCAAATACCTTTACAAAGAAGATGTTAGCAGTTTTCCATAATTTATTTATCTTATAATCTGTCATAATACCTATGTAGATTTCCTCAAGATAAACGTTTTGTTTACCTACCGTACCAAAGCATCCTATTGTGCCGGAAAAATTTAAATAACGCACGTACCTAAATGCTGAACTTTTTATGATCATATCTCTCTTTGAAAAACAGTCCTGTGATGAATTCTAATCCCACTTGATAAAAGAAATAGCTTACAGTTAGACGTCTTTTGGTGGCAAATGATGATGTGGACTATTATGATATTTATTTTCCTCTTCATCATTTTGACGCACATTTTTCGAAAACAGCCATATTATCCACCAGGTTAAGATAGCTGAGCTAGTTAATTAATATATATATTATTAATTAATATATATTAGATAATCGAAATTTAAAGATATATTTTTTTTCTTTGATTAAGGTCCACCTCAGCTGCCTGTTATAGGGAATTTGATGTCGGTGTGGTGGTACTTGAGAAAGTACAAATTTCATCATAAAGTATGGCAAGTGTGGTCTCAAAGGTACGGGCCGGTGTTAGGCTTAAAATTGGGGTTCGTAAATTTGGTTGTGATATCAGGAAAGGATACAATAAAGGAGGTTGCATCAAGAGAAGTGTTTGACGGTAGGCCAGATGGCTACTTTTTCCGTATGAGAAACCTCGGTGAAAAAATTGGTGAGTACAATTTTAACACTTATGCATTAATAACGTAATGTGCTCGTAAATGCAAGTCACTGCCTGTCGCAAGTCAAAAATAAGTCTCAGGAATAAATTATTATTTCAGGTTTAGTCTTTAGTGAAGGTTCAGTTTGGAACAAAACGCGCCGCAGCGTTCTCCGCGGCTTAAAGGACTTCGGATATGGAACTAGTGTCATGGAGAAGTATATTAGTGAGGAATGTAAAGCGTTTATAGAATTGCGCATGAGTGATGCTGGTAAGCCGATCGTGGCCAATCATATGTTTGATGTGTGTGTTGTTAACATCTTGTGGCAACTGGTAGCTGGAAGAAGGTAATTCATAATATGCTTCTAGCATTGTTTTTCGCTGTTGAAAAGTTAGAGCTGAAAATAATAATAAATACCTATTAGGCGGAAATTAGCATAAACTCAATAAGTAAGTATAAACTTAGATATAAACTATAAACGTTAAGACAGTCAATCATTTTAAATGTGGTAAACATATATTATACTAGCTGTGCCACGCGGTTTCACCCGCGTTAAGCTACTATTCTTAACTTAAGAAACAAACAAACAAACAAACTCTTCAGCTTTATATATTAGTATAGATTATATGGGTACACTGAAAATTGCATACTTCGGGTATTCGTCTTCTCTCATAAAATTATCATTTTGTTCTAAGAAAAACTAATTAAACAATAGGTAGTTTATTATAATAGCAATCTTTATGATTTTACTGTATGTGTGCCATTTTCTTTATAAGTTTGATAATAAAGCTATATAAATTAAATATATTTAATAATTTAAATATTTGGATTTTAGATACGATTTGGATGACGAAAAATTGAAATATATGTGTTACATTATAACAAAAATGTTTCGCGCCGCTGATATGAGCGGAGGCATCTTGAACTTTATGCCATTCCTTCGACATTTTATTCCTGAGCTGTCTGGATACAACGAATTGAAAAAAATTCATGACATTTTGTACAATTTTATACAGGTAAATTTTAAAACAATAAAACATTTCACACAGAAAAACGTTGCCCTGTTTACGAACGTGTTAGTGGAAAAAAGTTGATAACTAATGATTTGTTTTTAACTCTATTAGTCTTAATTCTTATAAATCGATTATCGTAACAATATAGTATGTTTCATATTTTCATATAATCACATGAAACCAAACAGAGTTATTGCATAATAAACTCGTATGAACTACTGTTATAAATTTGAGTTACTAGACTTCTGATAGGTAGACATAATATTTTATTGAAACGGACGATCTCTTTGAACGACCTCTGCTAATTCAACTATTTCGTCGTATCCCACACCATAACGGAACTGAGAATACTAGACTAACCAAGACAGGGACTGATATTATCTGAATAACATTGACGTAATGTTGACGTAGGTTCTTGTAGGTAAACATAAGAATCGATTTTATAATCACACAAACTTTTATATAATTTTCATATTAATAAAATAGGGATGTTAAATTATGAATAATACGAGAAAATAATAATTAGCAAGTAAATTTTAGAACATTAACTAATTAATAACTATTTGAAAGCAACGGTATTAATAGGAAACACTATTATATCAATGTTATTAGCTTTCAAGTTTAGGTACAATTTGGGGCAAATAAGATAAATCTTATTTAGTTCATGGACGTGACGTTCTTCAACATAATAGCCCTGGCCCTGCACTGCCCTGCAGTAAAAAGATAATGCTCATAATTATCGCCAGTCTCCTCTTTGAGATGATAAAGGTTATATAAAGTCCACCACGATTGCCAAGGGCTGATTTGAGCGAAAATATCAGACAAAGTGTGTTTAAACTAACGTAAGTTTCAGGTTCGTACCTCCTAATGATAGACTATTACAAGCCAGACTGTTGTTACAGGAAACTATTAAAGAACACCAAGAAACCATAGACTTGAATAAACCCAGGGATGTTATAGACACGTTTTTAATAGAAATGGCACAAAATAAAGACTCCTGTAAGTATTATCTTAATTAAACCGAAATAAACATTTCAATTACTATTTAATACTTTATATATTTTAACAAACAATACATTACTTCTTTAAGGTTTTTTTATCTTCATATAGTAACATATGAAGAATTAACAAAACAGGAATAACTATAATTAATTACCTATTCAATTTCGTATAAAAATTTGAAATTCAGATTCACACAAAGAACTTATGGTAATATGCAACGACTTCCTCGAGGCTGGCATGGAAACTGTCAGTAACACAGCAGATTTTCTGATACTTTACCTAGTAATTAATCAAGAAATACAAAAAAAGGTTATGAAGGAAATTGATGAAGAAATAGGTCATTCTCGACCACCTGCGTTGAATGACAGGTCCAGGTAACTAATTCTTTTATCTATTTGTAGAATAAAAGTATAGTATATTTGAACTTTGAACTAATGAATTTTTTAAAATTGGCGCGACGGTCTATCTCTATAGGATAAGCGTCCCAAGAGCTGGCGGCAATTGACCATGCTGGCCACCTGCTGTTAAATTGCTACAATATGATGACAAAATGGCTACAACCCATGGACAATCACGTCCATCCTCAAAGTCCTCCTAGTCCTAGGAGAAAAGTCCTATCTGAAGTTGGACGTGGAGGCCTTAATTGTTACTCTTGAGGACTAAGATGGTCGCTTCAAATATATTTGCTACTAGACTTGCTTAATGGCGAGCTATGAGTACCAAATGCCTTGCATGCTCATTTGCAACTTTCCCTATAAAAAAATTTGCAGAATGGTATATACTGAGGCAGTAATTTTAGAAGCCCTTCGCATATCGAGTGTAGCTGCTGTAGGAATCCCACATGTGGCACAGGACACTGCCAGGATTGGTAATTACATCATTCCTAAGGTAAGTTTTTCAATGATTAATAACAAACACCTACTATAGTTTTTATGACATCGGAACAATGTCACAGTTAGTAACTTTAATGGTACAAAAACGATAAATATAACAAATGTTATAATTTTAACTTACCAAAACTTACTGACGACATTAAAAGTAGGTAGGTTAATGTAGAGTATTTTAAAGAAATTTCATGGCATTGTATTTTTTTACTACTTTTACTGTACTACTTTAAGTTATTATACTAAGTATTAGTTTATGTACATAGATATAGATAATACGAACTATGACCCCAACATTTAATATCTTTTGGTTGATATTATTTTATAGAAGTATTTAATGACGATTCTGATCATCGTATTCATCGTTATGAAGATATTATGATCCATCTGACATGACATGGGTAACGAGACAAGCATCGGAATGTAAGATGACGTGAATGCTATCTGGGTTTCAAATATGTGGATACGCTGGAAGCGGCATCTAATTTTCTCAATTCTTTCTAACAATTTATATCATAATTACAAGGGAAAACTTTTAAGCTTCCAAGAAACACTTTCTAAAGTCGACTTAGAAGATAGCAGAAATTTGGGAGATATGTTTGAAATACAACAAAGTATCTTGGGTTTATTTGAACGAAGTATTGTTGATAATAAGACTAATCGCTTAATGTAGATTATTGAAGTATTTAAAAGGTAATAATTACCTACCTACCTACCTTATTAATAATTTGATAAAAATGTTGCAGGGCACTGTAATTCTCTTGGCTTTGTTCGACTTGCACAATGGATCTCGTTGGGAAGAACCATCAGTATTTCGTCCTGAACGCTTTGTCTCCAAAGATGGAAGCCTCTTACAGGATGACCGGCTCATGGCCTTCGGAACTGGTATGATCATTTATACGTATCTAAACTAATAAACCTTATTGCAAAACCTTCAAAAGGGTACAATAGGCGCATTTAATGCCAAAATAGTATTATTTATTATAGAGGAGTCATGTCAAGTTATGACGTTTGGTGAGAAGAAGCCGTACCTTAAATATAAACAATATATTGTATTAAACAACAAATAAGATTTTCTGAAATTGTTTTAGGAAGAAGACGATGCATCGGTGAAGCACTGGCTCGAAACGAATTGTTTCTATTCTTAACTAACATCCTGCAAAATTTCACATTAAGATTGCCTGAAGGAGACCCGCTGCCAAGCACCGAACCGGTCAATGGTATTACACTATCTGCTCAAGATTTCAGGATTGTGTTTGAGCCGAGAAAATTATACTGAGTAATGTTATGAATGTGTGTTTAAAACAGATACTAAACTATAGGTTAAAACTACTGTTACTACGCAAAATTCGCGACTTCAACGTATGATAGTTTGAATAAAGCTAAAGATTAAGGTAGAATTAATTAATTTATGTATTTATTATTTGTTTATAATAAGCGAACAGTCCTACGACTGTTTGTGCTTATAATATCATGATATTGTTTATGAAATAAAGTTTTACCATACACCGTAAGTATATTTTTTCTGTTCCTGATCACCCCACTCCATTATAATTTGTTAAAATTGAATATAGATTACTTTATAATGAAAAACTTAAATTACCCTTGTGGTTCTCATATACTTTATAATGTGGTTGCAACGTCATTTTCTTTGCGCACCACGCTCTGAGTCAGGAGCAATCGACTGAATCGAGGGTCTCCTCGATTCGATCGCTCAATCATCCAGATGAGCGTCGCGCAAGTAGAAGACCATGCGTTCCTCAGTAGATCCCGAAGTCCTCGGACTACGCTGAAGCTGGCCACCGATGTCCGGTGTAACTCCGTAGATGTACCATGCTCCGGGTACCTTTTGAAGGTTTTTTAATTTATTCTGCCAGACTAATCATATTGCAGATTAGTTAGGTGTAACTCTGACTCTAGTAAATTGATTAAACCTTACATACACGTTTTATAATTAATTTTTATTGTTTGTCGATACATTTAATGTCTGTGGAGCATCATCGGCATGTAGAGCATTCATTTCTCGACAACCAACTGAATTACGAGTACTAATCCCTTCACTAAAAATCGATGTTCTTCGCGCATGCGTTACTTGATCTTGAGTACCTTTCTGTCATATAGAGCCGGCTGAGATTTCG
Organism: Noctuana stator; assembly: GCA_018231225.1. Lineage (NCBI taxonomy): Eukaryota > Metazoa > Arthropoda > Insecta > Lepidoptera > Hesperiidae > Noctuana > Noctuana stator. Next base: position 5,801 of record DWQK01003249.1, on the reverse strand, counting down.
TTTATAGTAAGAAAAATATTAGGAATATCAAAACAAAATAGCATCATGGACAAATTGGACACTATTACAGTTAACTTGAATATTCCACATAAATCACGTACTAAATAAAAGTAACTCTAAAACCATTATTGAATTTTCTATCAGAAATATGTAGCATATTATTTGCGTTAGGTATGGGAAAAATTAAGTCAACCTAAAGTATTAACTGTTACTCTGAAATTTCTTAGATCCTTAAGAATTTCATAGTGCAATGAAATGTGAAAATATGGTGATAAAATGTGACTTCATATGGCAATAGAATTTGTAGTGTGTTTTACTGTTTTCTATATGTGCGAGCGTGGGTAAAGACACTGCTCCGTGTAAACTGTGAAGATGAATGAGACCCTCGGTCGTGGATATGCCCGCATCGAGGCGATCCGCGCGGCTCGCAGCGAGCCCGTCGGTTCCCAGCCGGACCTCAGCACTCCACCCCCCGACAGACTTAACTATGTTTACATTACCTTATTCCTCGCGGGATCGGCATTCTTGATGCCCTTTAACAGGTATGTGTACCTACAGCACCTATTATCTCACTGATTAATTATTTTGCTAAATTGTCATACAATTTGTAGAAATATATTATGAGCATGCTTAGCTATAATATTCCTAATACACTACAATGTAAAATTGCTATCCGGTCCAGCAGGCGCTATCTGCTTTCTCTTTTTAATTTTAAGGTCTAATGATAAAAGGTTTCAATCATTAGATCTAAGTTATAATACAGATAAAATCACATACATATTATTTTATTTTGTCTTGATTCGACTAGGCATAAAACAGATTTATAAAACAAAATTGTTTGCTACATTCCAGTTTCATAATGGCGGTAGATTACTTCCAAGAACACTATCCTGAAACGCCCATCATGTTCGATCTGTCCACTGTGTACATAGCGTCCGCCTGCGTCGCTGTCGTTATTAACAACATGCTCCTTGATATTCTTACCTACAACACAAGAATTACATTTGGTAAGTTGATCCTTGGGGCTTATTACGCACTTTTATGCCATTTTATTCTATTCGAAATTACATGCTCGTTTGTTTTTATTTTTAAGCTAAAAAAGTACCTACAGTAAAACATAATAATCGCTCATAGAATCGCCCATAGACCTTCAAATTAGTAAAACTTCCCTTACCTGTTTTAGGTATATTAACATCCCTGACTACAATGATATTTGTAGCTGTGTGCAACATCGGATGGGATGGAATTTCGGGGTCTTACAACGTGACCCTTATTGCTATTGGAGTAGTTGCTTTCGGCTGCACCATTCAGCAATCCTCCTACTATGGCTTTACTGGCTGTCTCCCACCTCGATACACGCAAGCTGTTATGGCCGGAGAAAGTGAGTAATTTGGTCACACAGTGAGTATTTTTGTTTTATTTCAAAGTGCAATGATGTAGTGTTCACTGTATATAACCGTTTATGTAACTATATGACGCCTTCAGAATAGGATGCCTGCCTGAAGTCTGCCAGCTGCCGCATCAATTGTCAAGAAGGAGCTTAATCTACCATCTATAGTGGGTCCTAAATTTTAAAAATGCCTAAATGATTACAATATCAATTATGTATTATACGACTTAATTTTATGTTTTATTGACTTTTAAATCCACTAGGCGGTTAAAACAAAATCTTAATAACATTTATAAAAATGTATTTTTGTTCCAAACACATTTCTTACAATATTTTACAGGTGCGGCCGGTTTCTGGGTGTCGACGGACCGGATCTTAACGAAGTGGGGTTTCCATCAGGAAAATCGCAGCACATTTTGGTTCTTCGTATTCTGTATCGCAATGTTACTTTGCCACTCCATCTTGCACCAAGTTATGATGAGGCATCCCATGGTGCAATATTACTTAAAGCTGACCAATGAGTCGCGCCAACGAAGACGCATTCAACTACATCTTAATCCTAATGAGGATGCTACTCTGGTATTTAATTTAATTTTTTTCTATGTATCTAGTTATACAGTGATATGATTAAAAGTAGGGATATTTAATACTGTCTCATATGTACGTCTTTAACAGCGGTTGACAATATTAAATTTATCTCTGATTAATATTATGTCAAATTGTAGATATATAGATCGAATATTAGGAACGGCCTTAAGTTAAGTTTGCGTAGTACAGCAAATTCATTACAATGCAAATGTATGAAAGATATAAAAAAGTTATAAATTATATAACGGTTTTATGTACTTGCTTATTATGTACTTATTGTTATTGTTAGGTAGTGTAGTCTGTTTTTTAAAAATATTTCCTGAATTTAAATATTTTTTTTCCTGTTTTAAATCTAATTTTATATTTATGCTATTTAGATGGAAAGTGAAGTTGGCGAACCAAGTTACGGGGTGTTAAAGCTACAAAGTCCTGCACCGTCAAACGCCGGAGCTGGTAAGAGAATATTCTTATTTTTATACAAAAATATGTTCCTAATAAGTTTAAACCACACCTAACATGAAAGCTTTTTATTTTTAACTTTTTAGATTTTTAGATATACTTTAAGAGGCTTAGATTAGACAGTTTGTATAAAATAGAGAGTTTCCTATCTTATACATTTCATAAATTCCTACATACGTATATTTTTATTTGTCTTTTGTTTTTTTTTTTGTTAATATGTAAATGTTACTATACGAATACGACGACGATTGAGATGTGGTCGCCGCGTTATTGTTACGTCTAAAAATAATGGACCTACCTACTTATCTAAAAAACATATTTCCTTTGATTGTAGGTGACATCGAAACGACGGCTTTCAGCTTCGCGAATCCCCTGTACTCTCCGACAGCTTCGGTCCCGGCACCGCTCGCGTCTCCTCCCCCAAGCATCTCCGAACCATTGGCGTCTCCACAACCGCTTCGTACACCACGGCCGTCATACAAAGTGGAAGATGTCGTCTTTGAATCACCTGAACGACTTACTTCGTGGAAAGCTTTCAAACGTACGTTTATATAATACAGTAATGGGTGGAGGACCTCAATACCTCCCGATTGGACCCCCATATATGTACAGCAATATTCAGTAGTTTAGCTGATGTTAAGGAAATATGATCCTTTGAGAAATCTTCAAAATATAGACTAACTATTAGGCCTACGCTAGCTAGCTGGCACTGTTTTCACCCGGTGCTGAAATTAAGATTATCATCCGGAAGAAGCGGTTGTCGCAAAACCCTTTATTTATACCTTCGCAAGCCCTTTATAGATGAATGTGGCGGTGATAAATACTTACCCGGACAGCACAGCCTATTATAATACGAACCATGTTATAATAGTGATCATTGTAGACAATTTATTTCTGACGATCAAATTTCAGGTTCGGTAAAATCACGATGGGCAGTAGCACGTGCCATCTATCCGTACATGGTGTCGATTGGTCTCGTTTACTTCACTACGCTGAGCCTGTACCCTGGTATTGCGTCGGAGGTGCCTTCCTGTCGCCTGGGCTCCTGGATGCCTATAGTACTTATGTCATCTTTCAACTTGTTCGACTTCATTGGGAAGGTTAGCTTTTCAAACTATTTAATGGCAAGTTCAGATGAGTTCAAAATAATAATAACATCAATTAAGTTTAAGCATGCGGCACGTGTAAATCTTTTATGGATATAAATGAATGCTGTAAGTTTTCAACAGATAATATAATTATTTATTTAATGAACTACCACGGAAAAAAGAGGCAAGTGGAGGGAAGTGCCTGTTGGTTATTTGATGTGCCCCTCGTATACGCCTCGACATGTGCGAGTTGATTGATGATGATGGTTAATGTCTCCTATTGTAACTTTTCAATCCATCATAATATTTGAAATTGCCACGCTTAAATTAAAAAGATGTAGGGGCATTTTCTGTCATCTTTTCTCTCTCAGTTCCGAGTGAAATACAACTAAAATGGAAATACTACTTAATTACTACATGTGATAACTTATCGTGTTACAAGTCAATTTACTAAATTACTTTGTTGTAGTTCGCTCAAGTCGTGACTTTATTCATAGAAATTACAGATATAATACTTTGTATCTAGATATTCGACTTGTTATAGCTACAGCCGTAGGTAATTATATAATATTGAACATTAAACTTAAAAATGGTTTAATCTTCAGATCGCAGCAGCCTGGCCGTATGAATGGAGTCGCAGTCAACTGTTAATGGCAAGTGGTGTGCGCCTTCTCTTAGTTCCCCTAATGTTGCTGTGTGCGGCCCCGAGGAATTCACCACATATTATTGGCGATGTAAGTATCAAAATGTGATTAACATAAACTAAAGCAAAAGTATAAAAGTTTTGTGAAAGATTTAAGAGTCTTATAGATTCGATACGCCTTTGACCTATTACATCGATCATCATAGACTTGGTGGTCGATGCTGTATTAGTTCTCGCAGAGAATGTTATTACTATGATTTGTTACATCATTTTTATGGTGCATAACCATCGTAAGAAGGGCAATGATATTCTAGCGGTTGAATTCCGTTCGGGTGGGTCTGAGTGGGATGTAACTGGATGAGAATAGCCGAAAATTGGGATTATCCGGTGGTGAAGAGAGACAAGGAGCCCTCTCCTTGTAAGTTCGATGACCGCCCTCACCTCTAATTTTTTAATGATGTGCTTATTAATAAAATGATCACTTGATACAGGCACTTGATAGAGTTTGGTTATAGTATGGTAGTAAAAATTTCTCACATTTAAGAGGAGAGACGTCCCGATACATGCCTATCATATTATCATTGTAAATAATAGCATTCTGTACGAAAACTAAAAGATTTTGTTTCTTTTCAGGTTTATCCTATTATGTTCTCCGTAATTCTGGGTTTTACCAATGGCCTTTTTGGATCGGTTCCAATGATAATGGCGCCCTCACGTGTTGGAAGAGATCATCGTGAAATTGCAGGTAAGAATCGCCTCCCTCATAGGCACGCTTCTTATGACTCTTGATTCGGTCTGTAAAAATTAAATATTTATTACTCAATGAAATTTACTCGTACCTTCCAGTGCGAGTTTATATGAGAACAGAGTATGAGAAGAGAATGAGGCCTATTCGACAACATTCAAAACAGTTTGTGGAGTATACCTTTGGCCTTCCCCTATTGTGGGGAGAGACTCGTGCCCAGCAGTGGGCCATAAAAAGGGTTACAAAGATAGGTTGCAAAGGCCACTTTACATCGGGCCTACATGCTCGTTTGCATCTTTGTTCATTTGGGTTTTTCCTATAAAAAATAAAAATTCAAACTGTGTTTTCATTCCAGGAAACATGATGACTCTGTCGTACAACGGCGGCCTACTATCCGGTTCTCTAGTCTCATATTTATTGTTAGGAATGTTAGGGCCAACTGGCAATACTCTTTGCCTTATTTATCCTACGCCTGTTCTTCCAACCATAGCACCAGTTACCATCTCTCCTAACATAACCTTCCCGTACTGGCATTGAAACAACGACGAATTGTATTTTTAAAATCAAAACAAAAACATACCTATAAAAAATCAGGTAGATATTTATTCAATAATACCTACAAATGAGTAAGCAAGTAGTTGTGTAATCTTTTCGAATGTTTCTTGCATAAAATTTATCAATTAACTAAAGTTAGCTGAGAAAGACAGCCAACGTATCTACTACGATATTAACTGACATAATAATATGCAGTACCACACGTTTTTGTATTTTAGAGAAAAATAATAGGCACATACGCGTGCATGTATTTAGGTATAATCCCTATACCTAATGAGACTAGACTAGATTAGGTAGGTACTATTTGCACACTTACGCATAGGTATTCGGGGC
>DWQK01003248.1:0-11818 GCA_018231225.1 Noctuana stator | reverse complement strand
TCTCTGTCCCTATATCCCTATGTATGCTTAAATCTTTAAAACTACGCAACGGATTTTGATGCGGTTTTTTTAATAGAATAGAGTGATTGAAGAGGAAGGTTTACTCGTATATGTAGGTATAAACGTACACAGTTTTTCTCGAGTGTATTTAGTATCAGCATTGCACCCGTGCGAAGCCGGGACGAGTCGCTAGTATGTAATAAATATAATAAAATAACGGACAAGTTTTTATGCTTCTCATCAAACTAGATCTCGCGGTCGAATATCGCGTGACCGGTAAAGGCTGTCAAGCAAAAAGTGTTATTGCTTTGTAGTGTAAATGACTAATCGCCGCATGTAATTTAATAGATAAGTTCAACAAAAACCAGTAGGTACATGTTGAGATTATGTAATGATTTGATTACAGAGGAGGAATGTAAGTTACTTTTTTGATAAAGCTGGTTCTCTAATAACGTGGTTGGGTCGCGTAGACTATTATAAATTTAATAGCTTTTTCCCGCAACTTCATCTGGGCGAACAACATAAAACGAATTCTATAAGTTATGACTATAAGTTAGTTAATTTTTTTTATTCAAATCCCATAAGCTGTTAATGCGTGACTGAATAACAAACTTTTAAGTTTTCTCATTTTTAATGTGTATTAGCAGAACTTGGCAACGCTTGATAAACAGTAACAGCGAAAACATTTGGTTAGCTTATAAATTGCCAAAAATATAATTAATGTTATAGCACTAAACTTTTTAGTTAAATAATTTAAATTTTTTTATATTTACAGAATGGGTACAGATAAGATATTAAAAAGAAAAAGTACTTTTACAAAAATATTTTTAAACGGACTAATCGCAAAATGTAAGAAATTATTCCCTATAAACAATTAGGTATTTCGTACTTTTTAGTGAGAAGATGATAATTATAGTTTTTAGTTTTAGAACAATAGACTAGATTATATATGTAGGTACCTAGTTAACCATAGAAACAATCAAGGCTTATGAACATTATAAATTAACCTTGATACTATGTTATGCAAGCAGAAAATGCATGGTTACCGCAACCAACTGACTAGCTGACAATCCCTTTCAGACAAAAAAGAAATTTCAAGTTCGGTTCATAATTGGCGGAATTTTCTCAAAACATGTACCTACCTACAGGAAAAAAATTAATCAAATTGTGAATCTTCTCAGTTCTTGGAACCCTTTATAAAGTAGCGCGCTATAACAAATTCTATTGAATAAAAAATTAACACATTAATTGTTTAAATTTTGTAATAATCACTTTGCACATAAGAATGTTATTATAGCCTACTCTCGCGATTTTTAATGTTTGAATAGAAAGCACAAAACTATTCATAATGGGTACCGAATACAGATAAATCATTAACTTGCATAAGTATAATATTCAGACATGTTATGTATAAACTATCACTTTTCTCTTACATAAACAAAAGTGAAGTTGAAAACCAAGTGGTGGCCTTAATGACTGACTCCTCAGCTTGAAATAACATTAATTCATTAGCCAACAATACCTGAGACTACCATATTTTAAATGCATGTTCAAAACTATGTAACTATTGATAACCATTTTAACGAATTTCTTAAAGCATACACCTAACTATGAGAGTATTGTTCAGTTATCACTTAATTTAAAATTAACCTGACTAAGATAATTATGTAACTGCCGTTAATCAAAATTTTTGAATCTGGCTTTCTGTTTTTTAACATGATGATCTTTACCAAATTACCATGATATACAAAATATTTTACTTTATAGCCTGACTTCGATTTACTTGTACTGATCTTAGTTTAAAATCTATCCAAGAATTCATGTTAGTTGTACCAGGCAAACCTCATTATTTTCTTCGTTCTTAAACATACATTTTCTTACATAAGAAGACACTGCTAGTAGGTAGGTACTTGCAATTTGAATACGATGCCAGTAAACTAGCCAGCATGTATACAAAAGTCATAAAGGCGTCAAAGCCCAAGTAAGTTAGTCCGCTAGAAACTGGTTAAAAACTGCATTGCGCCAGCTTTCGAAACAGCACGGAAAACACGTTTTTAAACTACCATTTATTCACTTCATTAAACAGACCCAACCTGAAAGTCATTAATCATATTTTGTGCCTGAAAGTTCATTAAACATTATCTAAAAAATATGGCGATGAAAACCGGTTAAAAGTAGCTAGCTGCACACGAAGGGGTTCGCGTCACACTACATTACTTTTTTAATTATACTGATAGTTTTTACGTTTTTTGTTAAAGTTTCCAATGACGCGCAGGTTTGGACGTCTGTTGACGGCATTGAGAAAATACTAAGTACGAGTATGTGTATCTGGTCCATTGTTGCGGTATGAAACCTTAAAAATAAAAGTATGAAAGCGCAATTCCGGAAATTCCGAAATAAGAAAAAATGATCAGATTCAAATAAGAAAATAAATACCTATATACTTATTTTAATTTATATAAAGTTTCCTAATCGGGTATATACCTACTTTGTTTGACTGATTATTTCGCTCGTGTCAAAATTATACTATGTAGTGTACTTTTCAGAGATATAAATAGTACTACGTCCGTCCATAGCGTCCTAAAGTATTTACCTACAATACATCTAAGTGCAAAATGCTGTATAATATCTGTTTAAACTGTGGTGACCCCTTACCACATCAACCATGGCTGAGGCACCCACTTCCGGCTCATTGTTTCGGCCTTCGTTCCACAATTCAATACATTTTTGCCTAGAACCTACACTGCCTACTGATGACAATACTGATTGCGAATTTCACTAAATTCCGTTGTACCGAATACAGTTTTTGAAACAAAGAAAGATTGCACAAAACATAAAATCAAAATGCATTAACATTTAAAACTCACTGAATGACAGTGACTAAGACATCTAGGTACGAGTATAAATATTTTAAGAATATCACAATAACGACGTTAATAGTGGACATTGTTACATTATACGAATAATATAACACCATCATACTGTCTATTACTGGTGGAAATTAACTTCCTTGAAGCGCGTGAGAGTGTAAGATCAATGTGATAAAGAATCGCAATTTCCTCGTCATCTGCTGCCCACTTCATTTACTTCCACTTATCGTAGTTACATCATAGTTACGTGCTCGATTGTAATATTGTACATAGCTATTTATTGAAAAGCTAATTAAGCAGGTACTAATAAAGTGGTAAAAATCGTAAAAGTTTTATAATTTAACTCGTAACGTGACCGGTGAGCGAAAGATAAATTATTACTATTTCAAATGAAGCGCAGGTATCTTAGCACAAAATAATTAATCTTTTACATTAAAAAATTACTTTCGTAAAATTAGAGATTATTTGAGAAGGAATCATAAAGGTTGACTGAAACAGAATTCCACTAGGCATTAAGTTCGCCCTTTGCTTACAAAAAGTGTAAATAAGTAAACGCACCGACAAACTTCTTCTACAAAAGTGAAAAATGTTTACTTATAAGAAACGGAACTGTCTGGCATTAAACATTCGATTTCTCTGAAGGAATGACCTAAGGCTGAATGAAGGCCGGACAACCAAATCCAGTCACGTTCTGTGGACAGTGGGGTTCAATCACATTCACTAGATGTCTAAAGTAAACTGCAAACCTACTGTTAAAGTTTAGCAAATAGCTATTAAACTCAAACTGCTTTATTTCATTGCAATGTACTCGCAATAATAATATACCTTAATATAATTCTTCCGTTTTAAAAATTATATAATACCTTTGGTTTATTTTAATTATTTTTATAGAAAAAACATAACGTTTTGGAAGGTTTAACGAAACCTTCCGTTCGTAACTGTTTGCGAAATGGTAGGTACCTACTTAAATAGATTTGATAAAGTTAATTAGTAATTTTAAAACACCCCGACTAATAACTAAAAAGTTTTAGTATAATAATTTTATTACACCTTTAAGTGAGAGCTGAAATATTTCTGCTTGGTTATAATATATAATTCGCTTGAACTTGTCGGAATCTTTTTAAGATAACGACAGACAGTCAGACATACGACATGTATATTTTAGGAAAGCTTTTGTAAATCCAAGGAGACAATCACACTCTTATTACTCTTACCTAAATACGTAGGTAATTTCATTTCTCGTATTTTCCTCAAAAGAAACAAGCTAAAAAAACTTCATCTCACAAGCGACATTATGATAATTCAATGTTCCGTGTTGCTATGACTAATACACCTGTATTGGCTAAGTATGTTGCTGATAAGGAGTGCAGAACCGTTGCGTGGACGTAAGGAGGTCAGCAGACGGTCACGCCGCAGGCGAGAACTGGTGTTCGCTATGTTTGAATGCACCGTACTAATACAAAATATTCGCTCTAAATCTCTTTATTATAGATTGCATATTAAAAAAAAAATGTCCTAAGACTCTCTAAGTTTCATTTAATTAACTATTGGAAGGCGCGTAGCTCCTTAATACAGGCACTCCGTGCTTAAAACTTGGAGCCAGCCCCAGCCCTAATGATTGCAACTAAAAACTATAAAAGGTATCAAAAAAATTATTATAGAAAAATTTAAGAAACCAGTCCTCATTATCATTATGGTTCTACGCCTCGAACCAAGCAGGGAATTACTGCCACTGGCAACTAGTAGGTAACCAGTTTTAGAAGATATTAAAAATTTTGAGTCAAATAGATTTGCCAATTTTATTATGTTAGGCATGTTTAAGTTATAGAAATCAATATACCTACATCAACGAAATTAAATCGATAAGTAAATTGTAGGGGTTAAGGACCGGCTTTTAGGTGATGCTCCTAAAAGCCGGTCCTTAATTTAATTTATGTATATTTATAATAATGTTACCTACCGTAACCTGCGCGATACTCATATTGTACTATGGTATAATTATTGAACATTGAAATAAAATTTGTAGCCATAGACACATCAACCTATTATGTATAATAGTTATGGAAGATAGACCTCGTAAGTGGAATACTTAGGTACTACATTTAGTTACGGTCTGTTCCATACTCTTAACGGAACAGTGCAACATTGCTTCACAAAACAATCGTATTGTGACGTCCGGTCCGTAGCATTAAGAAAATGGGAAGCGCACCATTAGAAAACTGGTACCTATACTCTAAGAGTACGCGCAATTGTGCCGCTTTACTTCAAATTACACAACAGTAAGAAATGCCGTTATATGACTTGAGATAAAATGTTCGAACAAAGAATTTATAAAAATAAATATTATTTGTCCTACTTCTTCACATAATATTGTGTCAAAAACTTGAAATATATTAAACCTATTTGAAATATATAAGAATCAAAAGTATGTCGTCAGTTAAGAATTTTCAGCTCACTATTTTATGAGTTCTTCTTCCTATAAACCATGTGCGACGTGATAAATGTGATAAACTCCAACCGTCGGGTCGCTTCAAAAGAAAATGTATTTATAGCGAATCAATTGGTCATATTACAATAATAATTAATTAGTTGGTCATATTTATTTTTTATGCGAATACAGTAATCTCCCCTTAATTAAACTTAAATACCTCGAGCTATAAATTATATTGAATCCAATCTCTTTTCACAAATTTAGTAATTAAGATGCGGCCTTAAAAATCAATTTTTATATTAAAGTTTTATAACATAATAAATTTCTATTTTCCGTTTTGTTTATGTTATCATAAACTATGGAATAATTAACGCTTGCGTGAATATGCAGATGTAATCTACAGAAGAGTAATTGAATCGTTGCGTTGCGAGAAGATAGAAATAAATTATAGTGGTCATATGAACATAACATATTTTCTCCAAGTTGCAGAATAAATAATTACATCTGGTTCATACTAACCAACTCTTCACTATCGCACCATCATTAGTATTGTTTAGTGCTACCCAAAACAAAAGTATTTTAATATTTCTTACTACCCAGACATAGTTAACATCCGGTGACAGCACTTATACATGTTATATTAGCTAGAAAGTCCAAGAAATCAAAAATAATCTCTGTTTTACATAACTTTGTATGTTGTTTTCATTGCAAAGCTAATGAACGCATAATACGCATAATACGCATAATACGCATAATAGGTAATTATAAAGTAAATCAGAGGGGTTCCGTTGATTCGTTTTTGCAAGAATGTTAACGGCATAATATATGTTATTCGGATTGAATATACTTCACAATAACTATATTACAAAGCAATTTTGTCAACTTTCATTGTGTAGTCATAATTAGTTATCTAAAAACGACGAGTTCCAGTCGAGTGATTTGCAATATCATAACTTTCGTAACGATATGGTGCAATGTCGAAACTAGGCAAATGACCGTTCTACGTACCTACACTACACGTAATTCGCAACTTCCGTTTAGTGATTAGTTCACTACATTAACCAAATTAGAGAGAATTTGACACGCTTCGCACTTCATCGCGATCATCATTTATTGAGGAATGTGAAATTTGATTATCGATATGAATTTTGCTTTCGAACATAAAGTTTATAAATATGTTGTTTATAAGCCTGTAATAGCTTTTTGGTTGAATTTGGGTCTGCCATTCCGGTAAGTCGTTCGATCTTCTCAGAATTTTCTAGAAACTAATTATCTTCCATGCCTGATACTTCTCCATATACTTAGTTCTTGAAAAACATGTGAAGTTTATCAACCCATACTTGCCAAGCGTGGTGGTGTATGGTATACACCCTTCAAAAAATTATGGAAATACTTATTTTAATTAGTTGATAAGCACGTAAACTGCTCATTGTTGACCTCGGTTGCTCTTTGCAATGTAATGTTTTTTTTGTCTAAAGTCTAAAGTATCTAAAGTCTATAAAACCTTGTGTAAAGAAATTACACACTAACCTCTACTTTCATCATCTTTCGTTAAAATGAGCTTCTAAAGTTTAAGGCGTTTGAAACATAGGTAATATAAAACTTGGGAAGAAAATGCTGTTAACCTAATACTTACATTATGGAAAACTTACACCATCCAGAGCGTTTACCACACCTACGCCCAAATATAAGTAACATGAAGCTATTGTAATATTTACGACAGAAAGGTGGATAAATGTAGTTAGCTGTTTTTGCAAAATTGTAAGTATTGGAACAGCAACAAGTGACCATAATATATATATACATATTTAAAAGTTGTTAAAAGAATATTGGTTATGATGGTATATTTAGTTACGAATTTAGGTATTTGATTAATATTTCGTAATTCTTGAAACCCGAATTACCGACTATACCGACCGACCGACGAATAACTACATGACCTGTGCTGGAGAGCTAGTTTTTTATAATATATTTTTTATCCAACACTTATAATTCAAGAAACAAACATTGCGAAATGAAACGGAAGTCTTCGTATGCGAGTCTGACTCTCACTTGGCCGATTTTTATAAATTGTTTGCTACACAAAGCTTATATTTCACATACCCGACACTGACACAGTTTAAAATTACAACTCTAAGCAGTTTTTACGGTAAAATGATACTGGCTTTACAATATTAATAATGTTTTTCAACTTGTACACAATTCCGCGCGTTGCAATGAAGCTCTCCAAACAAGCGTTATTTCATCCGAATCTTATGCAAACATCGGATATCGATGCAATGCAGGTGAATTTGATTATAAAATAAACTTGGCATAATCTGTAACATTGTTATGTAACACATTATTATTGGTAATGTTTTCTCTAAATAATGACACGTTCTATCAATTACTCGTACCTACTTGTAAGTCGTACTAGTACAGTCATACCGTTAGACCGCGACTGAGCGGTCACGCTTAACTAATAATTATACGGCCTACATAGAGCTGACCCGCCTTGAAAATTAAAAAATATAATTAATAATACGTGAAGAAATCTCCATATCGGTATTGATATTAATTAACTCGCCATTGACTAGATTCTTGGCAGTGATATGTGTATCGGTCGATACAGTGTGAAAGTAAGAGTATTTGTATGACTATGATATTTGTGTAAATACAGTTATGACGATCTATGTGATGGAGTGGTTGCCATGTATACAACATCGAAATATATTAACGTATACTACATAATGTACATACCTAATTCTGTATTGCACAACAATGACTTTACCATTCAACTGACTTTATGGAAAGATATTTTCAATCGGTTATTTTATTCCAGCACATAAGTATTTCAATGTCAGAAAGATCTTTATATTAGTTAAGATGTCGTTACTGTCTTCTTGTACCTACTCGTAACTGTACAGTTTATACCCACAATCAATGCAAATCATATGCAGCTAACTAAACTTTGCTAAGTAAGTTAATTGGTTCCTTGTATCGCTAATTACTCACGTAGATGTTTTAAGTAACACGTACCTACCGTTACATTTGGGAAGCGTGTTTGGAAAAGTTCGGAATGTGGTTAGAAATTTACTTCTGCTCATAGACTAAACATCAATAATAAATTTGCATTCTTGAAAGTACCTATACTTACTTTTCGCTAAAAAATAATTAGGAATAATAAAAGGAGAATGTCGAAATGTTATCAAATTGTCTATAAACCATAATTATCACAATCAATATTATTTATTTAACGTCGTCATTTGTTTTACGTCGCATTTTTAATATCAAATTAAAAGTCATAGATGTAAAAAGTATTGTGATTGTTAATAGCATCCACACGCGCAACCTCACATTGCACTAAAACCACAAATACTCATCGATAAAATAATTATACCGTAAATAGTTATACCTATACGAGAACGTACAACAACTAAAAACATAGGTATTTTTAATTACATTTCACAATGTTTTCGTTTTACTGAATATTGTATAAACATAAAGTTTAAACACATAATTACTCCAGTACATACTATTATACATTCTGTGACAATTAAAAAGTAAAAATTGTTCCCTTTAAATAACATTCTAACGCGAACAGATAAGTATTCATTCAGATTACAGCAGATCAATTGACTTCCGCTAGAACGAGCTAAAGACTAATTTAGAAGGCTTAATAATCTCAGTTGACGGTAAGATCGAACACTAGAATGAGGAGAGCTTTCTTTCTTAAATAAAAAACTCTTTATGAATAGACTGGGGGTACGGAAAAATCAGTTATTGAATTTTTAAGTCGTGCAGACTTCGCGCTACTGTAGAATTAAACTGGTACGTATGCGACTTCGTTTTGTCGTTCGTGGAATCATCAAAGCCGATGGCTGTATAGGAGCTTTGTAAGCCTTAAATCCTCTACGTTAGGTCCAATGTCCTGGATGGTTGCCAGACTGATTACACTTAAAGTTCGTGATGGAAAAGAAAGAAAACATCCAATTACCTCCATCAGTGAGAATAGATCGATAAGTAGGTATTTAGTAGGTTTAGTTTCTACATAGAAAATAACCCAAGCTCTATTATGTCATGATGATGTCTAAGGCCCCCTATGTATATTGTGTGGTCATCAGACATACTTTAAAGATATTGTAGATACTTTCGGATATCTATGCATAAGTTTTCAGTGTTCATGTTTCCATTAAAAACAAGACATGCCATTTATCGTTTTTTTTATATTCCATCCCTAAGATGGTTGAATACGGGATGAGGGTTTATCGTTAAAATTGAACATTCATCGTTTGTGAAGCAACTAGTATAAAAACTGATATTTTGCTTTTTGTTTAAAAATAAACAATTACAATATCTACGTTTTTGGAAAATCGACCCAAATAATTGGATGAAGTTTTGATTTAAAATTCGTCTAGTACCTACAATAATTTCCCTCATAAAACAGTAGGTATTTCAGTTACGGTTAAAAATTAAATGCCAAATATCTTTGAACTGCCTAAATGGCATGGCCCTATTTGCATAAACTCGCAATTTTCCCGCTCATTTTCAGGCCACTACAAACAATTTGACAAATTGATTGATTGTTAGTCATTTTGTTTGCTGGCTAGTCGGAGATATATATCGCTCGTATTTAGCCGGCCATTTAGGAAACGGTTTTGTGCTAGGATAATATTATGTCTTATCTGGGGCATTGTTGGCCTACAAAGCTTTAGGTAATAATCAGCGCGACCTCTAAGTGACACATTACCAAGAATAGAAGAACGTGAATGAAATCTGCAAGATTGGGGAATATTTTCTGCAACTTTGAAAAACGTATCGTCATAACAAATGAGTCTATTTTCGTACGAACATAATATATACTATTGTCGTAATTGTTTGAATATTTTACATTATTGACTAAATAGTGTTAAATGTAGGTAATGTATAAAACGAACATTAAAATTAATTGAATTTTTAAACAGCTTGACAGCCTAAACAATCAACGTTTGTTTGTTTGTGACGTTATAAATATAGCGAAAGCTTTCTCAAGTATTTATACCCATTACATCGTTTCCCGAAACATTATTCAATACTAAATGGAGTTTCAACTTGGTCCGATGATGGAGTCAGAATGTGATGGTTGCAAGTAGATACCTCTTTGATCGTACTCAATTTCACTGACACCTAAATAGGTATATAGGTACACCTAATTACTGTAGACAAAGTGTATTTCGATAAAAAAGGATATATTTTTAAACTCAATCATATCACGGTAAATAAGTTGGTAGTGTAGGTAGGTACAACAAAACGGTACACACGTATTTCGTGTTGATGTATGAAACTCCTCATATGTTACCGTTTCTTCGATACTTTTCATTTTGCACTTGTACGGTCTCTTTTGTATTCAATTTTAACAAACTCTTTAGACAAAGTTCTACAAAACTTCGTTCATTACGTTAACTTTGAAATGGCGTAGAATCACAAATGTAATGTAATTTAATTAATAAATACGAGTAGGTTACATATTCAGTTATAATTTGTAGTAGACTTTGAATGAAATTTTTTCGAAAGACTTTGAATTTACCAAGTCATTCTTTTCGTTATCTTCTTTAGTATTCAGCACAATAGGCATGGCGTGTCCTCTACATGCCTTACCTATTACTACTAAATAATCAGACGGCAACCCAGGCAAGTAAAACACGTAGAAATTTAAAAAAATTCTGTCTAAGCCTTGTCCCTCGCCCATTCTCTACGAATCGAAACGTTCGAAACGTTCGAAACGCACAAAAATATGAAGATATAATATTAATCCAGTGATGTATTTTCAGGGTCTCCGTGGAAGGTCGAGGTAATGGCAGGGCCGGCGGGCGGCGGCGGAGGAGAGCCCACCAGGCTCATCCCCGCTCGGGTGCCGGCCGTCTTTGAAATCTCCACCTCGCCTGGCGCACCTACTTTTAATAAACATGAGGTAGGTGAGATTGCATAAATATAATTTATCTTGTAAAAAAAATACAGTTGATTTGATAACCTTCTCTTTTTTTGAAGTAGGTTAAAAAGACAAAAATATAATCGAAAAAGTAGTTAATTATTTTATTTGTTGCTTAAACTTTTTTAAACCTAATATGTACCTAGAATTGACTGATGAATTCCGTACTAATAAGCTGATAATAGAACAGATAGATAGAACTTAATTGTACACCAAAATATAAATAAAAATATAGTAAACTACGAAGAATAAAAATGAAATGTCGTGTTTTTACCAAGAATATAATAATAAATATAATAAACTGAATTACTTCTTGTGTCCATTCATCTGTGAGTAGGTAATTGATATGTTTACTACTAGTAGTATAGGTACTTACACAGAATCATATAGTTATTATTGAGAATTCCTATAGTTATATTATTATTATGGTTATTTTAACACCTGCCTATATATATTATATAACTAAGTAGGTACGCAAAGAGTGTCTATGTTATTTCTTTGGTGCTGGTAGTTGATATGTAGGTGTACTTGACATTTATTAAGTGTATGTGTATACCTTACAATGAATAA
>DWQK01003247.1:0-11818 GCA_018231225.1 Noctuana stator | reverse complement strand
GTGCTGTTTGATGTTGGATGTAGATATTATATAACGTTAAAAGGCCTGCATGATCGTTTGCTATCATGAGTATTTATGTAAAGTAATTTCAAACGCAAATTTTTTTCAACGATAATAAAATATCCAATTTACAACCAATGATATTTTATGTACAAACTTACTAATTATCATAATATAATTGTTGAGGATGGATTACGCTCAGGTCGTGTATTAGCCTTGTAGGATAGGAACCACCTGACTTTTATCCGTTTGCTGTTAACGTCAAGTGGCAGGAATTTCTAAGCAGGTTCTGTGAGCGGCTGTTTAAAATCATTCATTCTTCACGGGTGAATAGCTTTCTAAGCATTAGTAAAAGAGACCCTGGGGACACGTTGCGCAGGTACACAAACTTTGGTCGTGGTTTTTTTTGTTGACTTTAAGAAATAGTCAAACAGTGTTCATATCCATCTTAGTGAGACATAGACATAATTAATTAATAGCATTAGCATTTAGCATTACTTGTCTAGTGCAGTGCATATTTAGATTATCGTAGTATAAAAGTTTATAATTACTGTGATTTAATTATTGTGCATGCTTTTGGTTTGAAAAGCAACTTTTCTGATTATAATTATTAAGCTTTTAGTTGTGTCTATTTACCAATCCGAATATAACTACTTATATTACTACTATAATTGGTATAAAGCATAATGAATACTTTTTAAACATAACGTATCGTAAAAATACATTAGACTTGTGGTATAAATACTGGGAGTTCTTAGATTCAGTTGTTACAATATTATTTATTGAATAAATACCACAGCGTGTGATGATACTGATATTTTGTGAGCATATATTATTATCGTGGTCCATTCACCACGAAATTATTAACATTTTCGTTGCTTTGCCTGTGATTAACTGAATTGTCGTATTCGTACAGTAAGTGAATTTCGTGATGATAAAGAGAACTGTTTAACAAACAAAACTCTACTATGAATCTGATAAAGTAACGCGTAGGTCAGAACCGCAAATGTTTTTTGTCCTCTTCTATCTCTATATAGTTTAGTTTGCTTGTCCTTCTTCTTACAATTGAACCCTATTTATGGGCTCGCAGACGGCACAAACAATTTCTTAACAGCGCGCGTTTAGCTGCGTAATTTTGAGGTTATGTCAGTATTAATCCGTCGGCCGTTATAGACGTACGCTGCGCTCCGTATTAGCCGGCAGTATTGTAGAGTGCGCTACTAACTTACTTTATACATTGATAAATATTAAACTTTGAACTAAACTGTGCATTGCAAAGTGTGAATTAAATTCGTGATAACTTACATTGCTGCTCAATATTTGGGAATGACTGTGACTTCTGTGATTCTGCTGAATTCAAACTTTGGATTTTGCTGTCAAAAGTAGAGGTATTTTAACGACTTTTGTTTATAGCTAACGAATTAAAATCTTTTGACATATTTAACATAACCTTAAGAGATATGAATTAAATACGAGTATATTTCATATTAATTGTACAAGTTTGATAGAAATAGTTATAATGGACTGTTTCGTTTAGACAGGATACAATAAATGAAAATATAGGTAAATTTTTTTTTCTATAAATTTCTCTCATTGCAATATGTAAGCAATTTGAAGATTTTAGTTACCTAAGAGTGTATGTAATTAAATTATTATATGTTGTACTTGCGTATAATTTTTTATTCATGTTTTCTTATCTAGAGAACATTAGATGATAGTCCAAAATTTAAAATTGATCTGTGACGGTAGCGTTCATTGGAACCGTTGAACTCTACTCAAATCAAGACTCTACAATATGTAGAGTCTTGTTTTGATGCATTCGAACTACCTATGTTATATAATCTGACATGATAATTTTTGTGCGCTATGATTATTCTGGAATTATTTGTTAATAAGATTGATAAATAAATGCTTAAAAATAACATTGTTGAGAACAGTGCACCGAACGAGGGTTCCTACGTCCCCTTGCAACTCGGCCCCTCACTCGCCACACTTCGGTAGACAAATTTACCAAAATATCAAACTGTGTTTTACCTCCCTTAGTACCTATAACTTAGAGACGGTTTTCCTTCGCAATATAGCTCAATGGAAACTCATAGGCCTGCCGTCATAGTGCATTCATCCCACACCCTCCCCGTTATTGCCTATACCGTATGTATATTGCGGTACCTATTGTAACTTGCATCAATCCATTAGTCGATTAATCCAATGTATTGTTATTACATAATTGTTATGCAAATGATTAGTGAACGTAATATAACTACAGCTGATTAAGAAAATGACAAACAAGAAACAAACGCTCTTTTTCATCAGTTGGTTGAAACCGAAATACGAGTATGAATATTTAAGCAATTGAAACATTGCTTTTTGTTGTATTCCACTTGGAAGAAATATTATTTCTTTTTATCGGCGGGTACCCATCTAGGTACATTTCCTTATTTTACACGATTCATGAATCATAATCTCCACTAATCCGCGTTGGATGCTCTAGGCCTAGGCCTTACCCGTTTGTAAGGTCCATCGGTGCCCAGCATTGGGCCAAAAAAAGGGATACAGGCAATATTTATGTTGATTAAGCCTTTATCAGATAATATCAGTATAATTGAATCTTTACATGAATAAAAAAATCCTTTTGCGATTAAAATAAAATTGTCTTGAAATAACTAACGTTATTTAAAATTTAAGATGGCAATATGAATCATTTGCGCTTCTATATCAATCTTAAAAGTAAAACGTGTGTGTCTCCCCGTACCCAAAAAGGTAACTTGACTTGGGTCATTATCACGAGCAGCAAGTTCCGCCAAGTTTGGAAAATGAGTGTGGGTTAGATCTAAATGCGCAGTCAAATTAAACGACCGAAGTAACTTCTTTTGTAGTTGAATGACATTTATCTAACCTCAATAGTTTAAGTAGTTATAACAGCGTAGCTTTTGTAGCGTACTTGAATTTCGTAAAGTATTATGCGTGCATTATCCTCTTTTTGTTGGGCATACGAAATAGAACGACATAGAACGCAGAACAAGCATGTTAAATAAAGATCATGATTTCAGATTTCAGATCGAGATAATGATATAGATGAATAGAGTAGAATATAAAATTAATTTTAACACTTGCAATAGTTGATTTACGCAGTGGGTACATTTTATGTTATAACTTTCACACCGAGAAAAATAGCTGATGCAATATAATCGAAAACAATGGAAAGGTACTACATATGATAGGGGCGGTAGCGACTAAACAGTAATTGAAAACTTTATTGTCTTCGGTCACGCGCTTCCTATAACAATATAATGCTGATCCAGCTACATTTATTAAAGTTTTATCCGATACTACAACTAACTACACAGCTCTATATAGACTCATGTTAGCAAAAACAATTCTGTATAAATGTAGATACGTCCATATTTTGAATGTATTAATTAATGAATCTGATTTAAATAGCATGTTTTGGGTCTTAATCTTCGAAATATGAATCAATTATTAAGTTCCTATAATTTAGGTACTATTATTTTCATGTCAAATGTTCCTATATAGTTCCTATATAGAGTAGCAAAAAAAAGTTAAATTTATGTTGACTAAGCATTAAGGGTTGAACTACATCATATAAAAAAGCCGGCGACCACATCGAAAAATGCATCTTTTAGATATCGTTTAAAAAATATGTTTCAATGAAAGTTAAAACTCAATTCTCTTTGCGCTCTAATATACATTGATGTTTGAACATTCCTTTGTATCTGGTTCCGTCTTTACAGCTCGGTCCTTGATCTATACAACAGGCGAGACTGCATTTGACATAGCTGTAACCTTTCACGTTATTATTAACAAGTCACGCGAGCTGGATGCAGTTGTTAGATCTCATGCGTACCTACTACTTGTTACAATCTGTTTCAGTTGCAGACTTAGTATTAGACGTTAGTTTTAGCCTAAATTAATTTAATCAAGATAAATAATATAACTACAATATTACTGTGCAGAATCTAATATATGTAGTATGTAAATTACAACGATTACTGAATTACATCTTTAGAACATATATTACTCTTAGAAAATTACAGCTATCTAGTAGATCATCATAGTTATGTCTCTTTATGACTGTCTGTTAACGAGAATTTATACGAGTAGTTAAGTGTACTTATAGGGTAGTTTAGGGTTCTCACGGGAAAACCGCAGAACCGCGGAATGTGTACACTTTTATTCCACTTGAACGCATTCGCAGGTGGCGCTGTTTATATTCAATTTGAATCTTAAATATTCTCGTGAAGTGCCTGTTTTGAAATAAGTCTTTAGATCTTTAGAATGTCGTTCTATAAAAATTTTAAGTTTTTTGATTTACTAGTAGGTAACTATGAAGGTGAAAGAACAGTTCATATTAACCTTCAATCTATACGTTGCATTTATACATATTTATGAATCAAGGAAAACATAACTTAGTAGAAGGCAAACCTACACAAATGGCATCATTGTCGTAGGTTGAAGGAAATGTGAGTGAACAATAGATATGTTAAAATCTATTACCCGGAGCACAAACCTATTGTAAAATTATGGCACAGCAATGAAATTTTAGTTGCATTTAAAGAACTTTGCGTATTTAATTACCGATAACGCACGTATATTCTTATTGCTTATGCTCAACTACAGTAATATTTTTCCATTTTTCTATACCCAGTTCACATTTTCTTGAAGTATTATCATGTATTTAATTTGTGAAGAGTGATAACACTGAAGTGAAATGAAAAGTTTATTTGCACAAATTTTTATATAGGTACATAAAGTTGTCAGCCAAAAATTAAGTTCGCCATATTTTACCTTAATGTATAAAAATGTTATAAATATATATGGTATAAAAATGTTTAGTATTATAAGTAGTTAATAGTTAATTTAATTACTATTAAAGTAGGTATAATATAAATTTGAACATACAATGTATATAGAAATTGCCTATATTCACAAAATACCCATCATTGCGCATAACCAGGTCATCGGATTAGTTGATAGGCAGAAATATTACTCTGAAAGCTTACATCGCGCTCTATATCTCATTCCGCGATATTTTCTTTTTATTCATCGAGAACATAAAGTCTCACGGTTAATGAAACTAGCGTGAGGACAATGCCATCTTTATGTAACGGTCGGATATTGTGTGAGGGCAGGGTATAATAGGTATGTGTACCATGTACTCGGGCGTACTGAACAGATGAGAAATTCCTAAGCGACGCTCCACAATGCCACTCTTTGTACTTCTGTCTCTTTGAAGTACGTTACTAGTAATTGCTACGGCGTACATGAGGGATATTAGATATCACAGATATGTAATATCGCATTAGATTCATTTATGAGTTAGATGCATCTTCAATAACCTACGACTGTCCCACTGCTCCTTATAGAGATGGAAAAAATATAGGGCATAGTCAACGCTGGCCAGACTTATAGCGTAGTAAAACCAAATAAACAAAAAGCAGTAGGGTTAAAAAATATAACTATATTCATGTTCATGGACATATTTTGGTCGGGTCTCTATGACAATTTTCCTATTTTACCTTTTCATACTTTGCCTGTGACAGGCGTTGCGTTTCGATGCAAACAATTGAAAAACTATCCTATTTAAAAAAAGTATCAGAAAAAGGTAAAGGTTCATACATATCCGAAAGCAATAGAGCGTAGTCCATAATCGCACTCGCTTTTTGTGTTGCGAAACTTCGAACATTGTCCCACATACAGTGATGTAGCGAAGGCTTCATGCTCTTCAGCGCCGCTTTAAGCACTCAACCCACTACCGCTCTTAGGTCAACACATAACTGTATAACAATCATCTATGATGTCTGTTGTTGTTTTTAACCTTTAAGAGTAAGCTATGATTTATGGGTCTTGCAAAAATATGTAGGTAAATGGCCATAGCCGTGGAAGAGTTAACTTTAACGTAAAATTTCTATAGAGGTATTTGTTGTACCTGCCTTGGCATATGGGTGAAACCGTCACACGGATTGGCTACCAATACGAATTAAAGTTGCGTGTTGGAGCTCTGAGCAACTGCTGAACATGGGTTGGGCATTAGCATGGGGTATCATGATGCCCCAATGTAAATTGACAGGCTTCACCACATACGAGTAACTTACAGATATGTTGGCGATTATAAATGCGTGCAGTTTGTCTCACCTCGACCGCACTAAATCTTACATGAGATAGAGAATTTAAATATAATATACTGAATAAACTATATATAATATATTCTAATACTATTTGTAATAGCCACAATGTAAAAAGATTTTTTGCCTTGATTCTCATAACCTGATTTCGATGCTTCTAACGTTTCAAACCTACTTCGAACCCATAAGTAGATCTGCTCAACTGACACAACCAATCAGATTTCTCTTGAGAAAAAATGAAGATGCTGAAGAACATAACGACGAATTGTTTTGAAGTTTCCCAGATTCCATGGATCTAGAGCATACACCATGGGAATTATTTACTTGTACTTAATGATTATGGTATAGGTAACTACTCGTAGTTGTAGTGAAAATTTACTGTAATTAACGACAAAAGCTTAGTATTCTATCAAGTAGGTTAGTAATGACAAGTGTTAAATTAGAAGAGTGTTGAGAGTTTTTTTTTCTGCCAGCGAATATTCGATTATTCCTTCCACAGCTTAATTAAAAAAGTTGTGGAAAATGAAATTAAATAAACACATAATTTCTAGGTGTCCGTTGTTATAACAATCGAGACATGGCATGGGTCGCATTCCATAGGGCCAGTTGTGCCACTATCGGTCTGTTAGTTATGTATAAATCTAAGTTTCGTTAATAAGTGTGGGCGCAGCATGAGCACGAACCCGTTACACTAGCTATATTTCTTATTTAACAATACACGGTCAAACAGCTTTATAACATTCATAGAAATGTATTAAGTTATCCTTTTAGTCAGTTATGGTCGGTACATTGGACTAAATTATCTTTATACTTAAATAAAATTATGTTCTAACCTCAACGATGTAACACTTATATGATTATAACGTCTGTCAGTAACATCTGTGTTTAAGTAAACAAATCACAGTGTGGGCGAAATGTATAAAAACACATGTGAGGGAGTGCAACTAGTTCTATCGGTCGACAATATTTTTATCTAGCTCTTTATGGTTATACTGCGCCGTGTGATCGTCATTCTAGCGCAGTAATTAGTATTTGAACAGGACATAGCAGATTCATTTCGTGGACGGGGGCGTAGTACGAGATGTGACAGCTAGTTTAGGAAAAAGTTAAACGTTCGAGTTAAACTATTATACCATACAATGCCAACTTCGAACTGTGAAAAAAGCATTAGAATAAGCAAATATGCAATGAATATGATTCACTTTTAATTTTCATTCTCGCTAGAGGCGCTGCTATTCGATTTCGTATGGAGAAATACGAAATCGAATTGCGGTTCTCATTAACTTTAAATATAGTAGGGGGTCTGTGTTAGATACTCTCAGTGCTTAACTACTAACATTACTCGTTGTATATTGATCATTGCAAAAGGTTTATGAAATCATCACACTTATAAAGACGTAATGAGTAGTGGCCTTAATGATCGCTTTACCTCAGTCAACATATTCATTATGCTTTTGTTATTACATTAAGCAAAAACTGCTTTATTTAATACATTATTACATTTTCATATTGCAAAAATACGCTGTTCGCAAGCCTGCATCATTGTGGTACCGGAAGAACGTTGACCATAATTGTCCAAATTCGGCGCGCAACGGGACTGCGCCGGCGCAAATTAACGATGTTTCCGACCTAACGGCGTGCAAGGCGGCATTGTACTCTGGAAAATTAAAAATAACAAATATAGAGCTATTTATTACGAGCACTTCGTCATTATTTAGTGCTGTTTTATGCCAGGTTTGGTAGTAAAAAATACAGCCCTTTTCCTGATAGGTACATATTCCTGATAGGTAGGTATTTCTCTACGCACAATGCTCCTGCAAAGGTAACCAGAAATTAACAATACAATAGGTAATTATATCAACAATACTACTACTCGTCTTTTCGCTCTCATGTGGTCGCTCGTATTGGGAGGTGATCTCTCTTAGGTGTTTGAATGGTCCATTTTCGGCTAGATCGAATATCTTTAAGCAAGATATATGACTACAGACCGTCCGTATAGCGACCGTCACTTATTATTGTTCGCAGAGCCAGGTTAAATAAATGGCCGCAATAGCCGTTACATATAATATATCTCCATAACTACACAACTCGTTTATTATGCAAGCCACATTATTCGATCTCCAATATCATTGTCCTGTGTCCCCTTTGTATCCGAAATCCCGGGAGGACTGTCTGTAACAAAGATCACCCCATTTCACCCCGCAGCAATGCGGTATTTAATTACACTCTTGTGTGCAAACGAGCCCCAAGCGCCTCTGAAAATGACTCTAGTATTGCGGTTGATAACCGTCCGTAATTAAAATTAATATTAATGGAGTTCATTAATTTAAGTCATTCATTTAGCTGCAATTAAGGTTCATTCAATTCTTTGTGCTTACATAAATATCTGTCTAGAAAAACTGTTACATTTTTGTAAATTTGTTTGATTAAAAGATATTTCAATCTTTGAACAATTCTACCCATAGTCAGATACTATTATAACAGTGGCCTGCAGAGCAGCCATTAAAAATATTATAAAGCATTTAAATAGGAGCGTCCATTTTTGCCCAAAGTTATAAAAATATACTATACTTAATATTATAATGGTATGAAACCGTAAAAAAACAGTGCTATATAATACTATATACTTACAAACGTTACCTATGTGAGTACACCGCCCAGTAGCAGCTCACATTATGTAGCTATATAGTTATATGTAAATAACGCTGCAGTGTACGTAATCCAAATCTAAAAGGAATATGCAATAGACCGTACTTCTAAATAAAACTTCAATTAATCACCTCCATAAATTTTCTGTCATTCGTTATTGCTCATGCGCTTTGAGTATTTGATTTAGTATGCACCCCTTTTTTGCGCTTAGGTTCGAGAATCGAGAGTGATAGAACTAAATAACGGAGAATCAATGAATAAAATATTTTATTTTATACAGAATTTAATAGGTTACACTCTGAATTTTATCACCTTTGAACCCTATATGTCTCCTGAAGGAGTGTGAATTCGCATATAGGTCAAATAACAAGGTCAAAAATGTCGCAAATTGTACCTAAGTCAAAGGACTTCTAAAAGTCATAGCATCTATTTAGGTCATCAACATCAAATAACTGAGATTGTTAATACATGCGTTTTCATTTTATAAGTGCTTAAAAGTAAAAGTACATCTAGGTTTGCCTGTCACCACTTGTTCTTGTTCGTGGACCTACGAAATTCCCACTCTTGTATTATAGTTAGTGTTTTCTTCAATATTTATAGAAGGATAGATAGGGCACTCAAAATAAACTCTTTCAAAGAATGTTACTTTAAAATATCACTTAATGCTGAGAATGAATAAAATGTACATTAAAATCTCCCATCATTAAAGAGTCTTCTCACGCGGAGCCTAAACTTATCGTTTTCGGACTACTAATTTTACTTACAATTCATTTGAAATTCTTCGTATAGTGATGAGACGTGCCGTAGCGGATATCCGCAGCGCAACGAGTGTATATTCTAGAGACTCGTGTGTTTAGACATTTATCACTGTTTGTTGTTGTTTTTTTTTATTTTGGAACAAACAATCATAATTATGGTTAGTAGAATACTACTATTACTAAATTTTATATAATTATTACTATCCATTTTGTTTATTACCAGATAACCCATGTACCCGTTTGTTAATACTTTTAAATTACGAGTTACTCTACTCTTATAGTTTTATTAGATAAGGAAATTTTTAACGCAATCTTGTGATTACGCTTAAGAGCGATTGGTGCAGTCTTTGGAAATATTACGAGTATAAGATAAGAGCTAAGACTGCTACAGATAATTTTATTCTGCGTCGTGTCAACAGCTACCTAGTTAACCTTGAAATAATGGCCGTATATGGGCATTAGGTACCTGATTCCATTTGAAACAGTCGGATTACAGTTGCAGAGACTTTTTGATAGTGTTCAGCTCCGTTACGTGCATAATTATTAATTATCATGTTGCGTATTGACCAAAGTAACAGTGACGACTAGTAAATGTAATGTCATGATAACACTTTTAGATAGTCAAATAAAACTTGTTTACTGTGCTATATGTACTTTTAAGCGAACGTACTTATTTAAATCTAAAGTAATTTGTTCTCCATTAAGTTTCTAAAAGTATAATCTGGTTAGATGCCATTAAATATTTGCATAAAAGTTTCCGCAAACAGTACCTACAAACTTTTTAATATTACTTTTTAATATTAATACGTGAAACAAACACTGCAATGAATAGTATTAGCCCATAAATTTCACGAGAATACATTGAAATATTTAATTTGTTTTACATTTTGATTATCGCCCTCAAGCTTTTATATCATTAAAGGTACTGGTACCTGATAATCTACTTATACATTATATAACTTGAATTTGGTTAAAAAAGATGAAAGGATTTATTTTATATTAGCAGATAAGTATAAATAAAAGCTTGCTTTTAACAATATTTTTAACTTTTATCTTATTTAAGTACCTACATAGGTACATATATGTAAGTTCTAAGAAGTCACTGCGTTCACCTTGTAGATAATGTAGTAGTAGTCATGTTAGTAACCACTTGTAGCAAAATGGTTTATGGTACATTAATGTAAAACCATGGAATACAATTAGCGCAGTTACCCAAGATACGCGTACGGAGCCCTAATTGCCGGACGTTGGTTGTTTGCGCGACCTAAACCCACGCTGAGTGGGTGGCAGCAACCGTGACCAATATGGTGCCAACAACGATCTTGTCTTTATGCCATAACACGTTACAAGAGGAAATTTTCTTTTGCCTTATGTATTTATTTAAACATACATAATAATTAGATAATTACTTGTATCTATCAGAATGATTTCTGCACAAGAAAAAAATTTAACTTCAAGTCCAACAAAAAATTCATAACTGGAACTTGCCATTTTTATTTAAAGGGGGAGGCTTTTTGAAGTCGGCTTTCCTGTTTGGCTGTATGTAGGTTTTTTTAAAAAAAAAAAAGCTAATGAGCGCGGAGCTTTTCAGACGATCCATAGAAATGGCTGACCTATTATCACTAATTTACTAACAGCTATAATAAATAGTTACTGAATTTACTCGTAATATATGACTAATAACTACCTTAATTGAACTTAGTAATTTTATAATTGGTAGTTCGGTAAACTCTGTTTCAAGTAATATTAGTACGAGTATATAACCTATATACTCGTACATATATTATTAAAATAGTACTAATAGTGGTACTGAAAATGACAGGAATGTTAAAGTAAGTACACAGCTGCATACTGTTTTTATGATTTCGATAAGAGCAGCGATCTATATTTAATTTATTCACTTTGAAACGCTTAAGAGTGCTCAAGAGTCGTGGTAAGAACCGAACGTCCATACGAAGCGCAGCAATTATTTTCGTATCTAATTATACCGTAGCTTTTTATAAGTCGAAGTGTAACTCTTTGTAAACAGTGTTCTTAATCGATCCATAAACAAAAAATCACATTTAATTACCTGTTGTACAGAAAAGCATAAAATACATATTATGAGTATATCCTTCCCAGCTTACCTATATCTCTACAATTTATTTGGTTATTGAATTTGAATCAAGCGCAAAGCTATACTTAGGTATCATACCTACTGAAACTATCTGTTGTACGTAGAGACTATTGGTATTGTCAACATTTTTAATATTTTATGTGTTTCCTGAC
>DWQK01003246.1:0-11819 GCA_018231225.1 Noctuana stator | reverse complement strand
GACTGCTGTCCGTATCGACCTCCCACCCTATCTACGCCTCTGACATTACTACAATCTCTTACAACATTGTCATTTGATAAACTACTAAGTTCTAATACGAGTACTAACTCGTCCGCAGTCAACTAGCGCGGTACTGAGATTATTTAAAAGGACCAATACCTTGAACAAAACTCATAAAAATAAAAAGTTGAGTTAAAACTATGGTTATAAGAGATGGTAGTAAGCCCTTTTCACCTGTGGACATATCTGTCAACCGAAACTGTCGATAACGTTCATTGCGTTTTTGTTTAGCGTCGATGCCCACCGATCACTAAATCACTGTCCCACCGACGACGCTCTCTCCGATAAAATCTCAAAATACGTACAGTTTTCAACAAGAGACATTACCTGTCTACTATACGAACAGAAAATTGTGCATTTTTGTCGATCAGAAACGCACAATTTTATTGATGACACAAATAATCAAAAACATTTTCGTGTCAAAAAATACTCCATCCTTGTTCATTGATTGATTGATTAGTTCTTAGCTACAATTTTCGTTCAAACGCTCTACGCTACGATAATACCTACTACGATAGAACTAACAAGCATTGTATACTTAATGACTCGTAATTATTTACAGCTTGTCGTTAGTGGGACAGGTAGGTGATATAGATCATTCTCTCAACAGTAAACTCTACAAATCTACTTACCACAATTAGTTGTTATCCACGTGGTCGACTCTCCGCCTAGTATGTATCAAGGTAGTTATCGCCAGCGAAATTGTTGTCAACCACAATTACATTGGTATAATTGCAGTCGATACACAATACTATCGGTCTAACCAAAACCAATATATTGATTATATGGCCGAGAAGTAGCTACTTCATCGAATGCGTTAGGTTGTATTAATATCTGCCTTCCACACCGACTGGACAACTTATTATTGATCTTCTACTCGTGTCTACATGGAAATACAAATTGTTGTTCACACTTCTGAATTGAACGCCAAATATCAGGAGTGTCGCTTTGTTCAGAGCTGATATGTAAGGACCATGTTTATCTTTAAGCACCCCATCGAACTAGCATTTCTACTGCGCAGGCTTTTGATAAACAAATACCAATCCCTAATACTGTGGGAAGAAAATAAAGCAAGCTTCAACATCGATTGCATTGCGTTTTGTTAGTTCTAAACTATGTGTAAGCATTTCCGTATTTTGATGTATGAAGACATCTTTATTCGTCCGCCTTTAGGCATCCGAATGAATTTGTCTTATTGACTGTCAATGAAATATTGTTTTGTACTTATGCCTAATGAAAGAAGTTATGTCTTTTTTTAGACATTGCAACCCCAGCGATGCAATTCTCATGTTCGGATCGGCTTTCTTATCGATTTATCTCTCGGATCGACTCTGTACTCGACATAAACGATATTGGTATTGAATCTCAACCAAAACGATTTTATTTATAAAAATTGTTACCAGTTTACATTGCCATTCAAAATAACTGCAGAGTCCGTGCCGGTCCGAATATGTATTCTTACATCGATTTATATTTACACACAGAAGTGAATCTCTACTTAAATTACTTTTAAGGAAGATCAGTAATTATACAGAATATTTGCTTAAACAAATAAAATATGAACTGCACAAGCACATTACAAGAATAAAAAATGTTATTTAAATAAGACTGAACGAAGCCCTTTTAGTTATTTTCCTATTTTGCGCCCTGAATGTGATTATAAATAAATGATGAAGACTGTCCAACTGTTAAAAACATATTTGCCATATTTACGCATAAAATTATATAGTTAATATGTGCTAGATAGATTAGTTAAGATTTTTATATTTGTAAATGCTGTTTATTGTCTTCTTTTACTTAATGGAGGAATGGTTCTCGCTATTAATTAATTACTCACAATTTCTATAGGTTATACAGGGACATTTTCCTGAAATTTCATTGAAATTCGTTCGCTTTCACGTGCAAAAGAATATTCAATTAAATATATGTTATATACTCATACATCTAGGATAGGTACGAAGAGTGTTGTGAGGACATATTAGGAAAGCACAGCACAATATTATCTTAGACTTCTCATGATACTCTTCGTGAGTCAAATTTTCATAAATAATACTCTTTCGACTTCGGTGCCATTTTTAACCTTACAAATGTCTTCAAATAAATAAGGCTTTATTCTTATTATTAGATGTTAAAATGTAAGATAAAATGGACTTGCGTTTAAACTTCTAAGTAGTATACCTACATGCACGTATCTCATAATTAAATACCTGCTTCATACGCTACGTTTCTGCTATCTTATCGTAATATTAAAGTCCATCACATAAATACACAAAAGCATCTTTCGCAGTATTTTAGCGTAGGTACACAGTAGACAGAAAAATTGATCTCTATCTTTATAATAATTAAGAGAACCGAATACTTGAGCTATCAATTAAGAATATGTTGTACTACCGAATGTAGTGCCTACATAATTACTTGAATACAAAAATAAATTTCAAGTAGGCAGTAAGAATAATTGCCTTTGTTTGAGATCAAGAGAAAATTAGCAACAATAAAAACGTTGTTTACTTTATTATAAAATATTTATATTTTTTTACATTTTTATTCCATGTTCTCGCCTTATTTTACAAAATGGTGAATAGTATGTTTATCTTTAAATGTTTTCATTTAAATTAACAGAGATTGTAGAGTTACTGTTCAGTGTTCATATATGATAAATATTTACCTACACTCAAAAACAATTTTACTTTTGAGATAATTGCGTCGAAATCAAATTGTACGTAATTATTTATTAAAAGCAGTTAGGAATTTACTAACGATTAACTTATTACGGGAGTTCGCTCTTTTGACTCTACATTATTGATTTTTGAGAAGTTATTTAGAAATTATTCGTAAATTATACTAAAAATGTAATTCGAAAACGAACGAACTTAAAAAAAAATGGACCCACCTTTTTGGTACTTAAACCATTTTGCAGTTTACAATATTGATTTAGGGTAAATAAACCAGTTACACTTGTACGGAGATATTGCTTGCAGCGCTTTATTCGTTTAATATAGTTAAGTATTGTTTTTATAATTTTTACACAATTGACAAGATGAAGACGAATGAATCTAAATCACATTACTTTACTTTACTTTAACATTAGGAATATTGAAATCATAACTATGAGCGTGGCCAAGACATTAGTACTCGTGGTACCTTAAAAATATATTTAAAGGACAATTATCCAGTGATAAAAAAAGTACATGCTACTTAATAAAAGTCATCTGTATTCTCTTTCTTAAACAAGTCTTTTATCCACTTTTAAAGTATTTAGGTACCTATTAGTACTTGTATCTATGTAGGATAATAAACCATTAAATTCAATATAATCTAGTTCACGCTCATATTTATATTATATTCATATTATAAGTTCCATAAATGCTCCTACACCGCAGTTGTATTTTGTCATATAACGTTACTGCATTTGTTGCAATTTATTATAGGTATTATTCAGTTCGACCACAGTCCAATGTCAATGGTACCGTAATAGTAGTAGTCCCCTAATACATTTTAAAATAAATATGATGTGACTGGTGCATAGTAAAACGAATACTTTGTTAAAATATATTTATCTTTGTACCTAAAATGGCAAAATTTATTATAATTTTTATATGTTATATAACAATGTACAGTCTCAGTGTGGGAGCATCTTAATTTATGTCGAGGGCCCTCTTTTCGACTTGTTTCATAAAACGAAATCATTTTGCACGCAATTGACAAAATATGAACACACAGCTGACGCTCTATTTATTTATCCGCTTGATTAATTTCTAATAGCTATCATAATATATATTTTAAATAATTTTCTGTTGATAGATTTATGTTTTAGCTTATTTGCTTTATGGTAGAGCTAAAAAGCACGAATTGATATAATAGAGATTTAAAAATCTTTAAATATAAATCAGTTCCGTTATCTATCTAATGTATTGTGTAATACTTATTTTAATAAGTTATTAAAAAAAAACTGCAAATCGTCCTGTTAAAAAGTTGCTTAATTAATTAAAAATTGCTTTCGAAAACAGGGTTCGGCTACATAACTCACACTTTTACTCCA
The DNA here is from genome assembly GCA_018231225.1 of Noctuana stator. Taxonomy (NCBI): domain Eukaryota; kingdom Metazoa; phylum Arthropoda; class Insecta; order Lepidoptera; family Hesperiidae; genus Noctuana; species Noctuana stator. The sequence continues at coordinate 7,720 of DWQK01003246.1, read as the reverse complement.
CTAGTGTTAGCTCGTTTTGTAAATGTTTATAATATAAAATTTTAAGTACCTATATAGTATTTACTTTTATATAAAAGTGAACGAGCAGGTACTTGAATTAACATCTGAAAATATACTACATTTTTTTATACTTAGGTATTTGAAGATATTGATTTATAACAAAATTAATAACATATCTAGGTGTTAATATACAATATTGATAAGTTTTGCTAGAAATTAAGTTGTTTTCTTTTGTAAAATGTACTACAAAATGTAAATAATCCCTATCCTGATATAAGGACCGAACTTTTTCTTTAATTATATAATATTTACAGTACTTAAAACACTTTAAATGACTCTTATTTTAAACTAAATCGTGCTACATTAAGATTGTTTTACTTCTTAGTATTAAGGTGTAAATATTACTATACAACGTTCGTAAAATTAAATGGATTTTAATGTAGTAAAATATTGTTTTATTTTAAAATTAAATTAACAGTTTCCTTTCTTTATAGGTATGTATTAATTTTCAACCCCCTCCGAAAATTTAAGGAGTCTATTGCATAGATACGTGCGCCATCTGTTTATCACCAGAGAAAACATAAATATACTAAAAAATAGGAATAGGCACAGTGCGTACATAAAAAAATTACTCAAATTTTGTGTATTTAGAACATGGAATGTAGTTCTTAAATTTAAATACATACTATGATCTTAACAGATTATATCAAAATCATGTCGGCAAAATATTGATTTCTTTCAATACCTCACTGCGCATGTTCTAATTTATACAGTGAATGGACTGAAGGGCTGTGAATTCGCTACTCGCAATTATATTTTATATCTAAAGCCTAGATAAGATTTTATAATTCAATCTTTAAATTATATTTGAGTTCCGTGTAATACACGTTATTATTTTGTAACTAGAACTTACAAAATAAGGGTGAAAAAATGGGAAACATCCAAGCAAATGAAAAACAAACCAAGGGCGGAAAATCTCCGTCAAAAGGTAAACATTTTATGAGAAATCTGAACAGAAAAGGACCAGGAAGGGAAAGCAAAAAACATTCGAGGAAAAAAAGCAACGTTAAACGAGAGACGCCCGATAGAGAATTCGATAAAACGCCAGATTCCGATAACATTGAATTGATTGAAGCATCCGATAACGATACGGTCGAATGCGTGTTCCAAACATCAGTACGGAAAGAGGGGGACGCTGAGCCGGCAAGTGTGCAGTCGGAGGTAACGGTGACCAGGTGCGAGCCGGAGGAGCACTCGGAGCGGCGGTCACCGACCCGCGACCAGTCGCCCGCCACCGCCGCACCGTCGCTGGCGCAGGTCGCCTCGCCCGCTAACGACTCTACCTCCGAGTCAGTGTTCACGGATCCCCTCACGCCGCTCGCCGTCGAGCTCAACCTGTGTTACTACTCCGCGGAGAGTGACAGCGCGCACGACGAACCCCCGCGCACCCTCACACCCCCACCGCCAGCGGCAGATGCGCCCGCGCAACTCGCGCCGAGCACGCTCACCGATCCATCGTCGAATGCAGACATGCCTCACGACGATGCCGCCTCTTTAATGTCGCTTCACAATACAGAGGAAAAATATATCAAAAGTGACATACTTGACGATAGTGACAGAGATGGTAGTGAAAGGGGAATGGGTTCAATAATTTCAAGATTAAAAGAAGAGCCTTTAGACCGCACTGCTCACGAATGTAACCATGAATTTCTGGACAACCGGCTGAAAGCATGTCCAGGCCAAACATCATTTACGCTTTCGAGGCATCGCAAAGTGGAACTGCCACCCGTAACTGCATGTGAATCATCTCTAACTTTACTTGAAGGTGAGTCTTGTGATTTGGATAGAGTAACAAAATGATTTATGTTTACGAACAAAATGGTACAAGCTCATATACCTATCTAAGCTAGTTAAGCACTACAACGCATAATAATGATAAAATATTTTTTGGTGGGGAAAACATTGTGCGTTAAAGTAAAAAATTGTTACCTTGTTTTCTTATTTAGTTAGGTTTATGTACATTTCGAGTTGAACATCCCGCGACATTTGTGCATTTTATCTTATGATCTACATATCTACATACCAGATCAATCATTTGTAAGCCAACGAACTAGCATATTTTAGTAATTGCGCGTAAAAGTTCACATTGCTAAAATACGAGTTTTATAATATTAAAATGATCCTAAATACCTATTCACGAATTAAAGGATATTGAACATTGAGATCATCTACCGTCAATCACGACGTATATGGGTAATAGGTACTACAATTGCCACGATCGATATCGACCTATAAGTAGATAACATTGATAACGCTTGATCTATTTGTAACGTAGATATTATTATTTATTTTCAATGCAAATGGATGTTGCAAGACTCCGATCTGTTAGCCTAGATATTTTTTTAGAAGTACCATTGTTGGTAGTACTAAGTCCACTTCTATGTTTAAAGAACATGTTTCTTCAGCAAACAGTGGAACAATCGTAATACTCGGAGACTTGATTACAGCCTTCTGTAACAACAACAATTCTGTAGCATGGTAAACACACCATACTTAGCTTGATATTTTAAATAGGCACATTCAAATCAAGCAATAACCACTACAGATTGACTTGCATCCTATAGACATCGAATCCCAAAATCCTACAGGCACTGCTTTACCATAGACTTGTTAAAATGGTAGATGACTACAAGAATGCGATGTTGCTTCTCTTGAGGACTATGATCGCCTCATATTTCATGATTGTATCTCATTTCAGAAAAATTTTTGCTTCACGATTGTTAGCCGTGGGTATGTCCGTTGAACACCCCGAGCGCATTAAGTACTAGGGACTAGTCACAGTACAACATAGTAAAACTTAAGTTCATGTAAAGTTTTTATCAGAATTAGCCCATCTCCGGCGGCGGCGGTAGGTAATCCGTTAATGTAAGCTCTATGATTTCCTCATAAATTGGACGCATTATCGGTTTTTTGCTATAGCACGAAACAAGAGTGAGTAAAAAAAAGCCACTGCTCATAAAAAAAGTTAATTTTTCTTTTTTACTTTACAGAAAAGGATCGACGTCCGTCAAGTTTAAGTGATACACCTATGACCGAATCCAACGTACTAAGGAAAGTAGCATCGCTTACCCTTGACCAGCTGACCGAGAATAGGGTGGTTCGACCAAAGTTCGTGCCTCAGAAGTTAGACTTTCAACTCTACGAAAAATTTGAAGGTTTGAATATTTATTTATATATATTTTTAGGATTAGGTTACAAGATAGGTACATGTTACGGTGCGACAAAAAAATATCCACAACAAACAAAATTATTTCACAATTGATCTGTACGATTTTTGACGGATATCAACTTTATTTTCATGTGTTTTCATGGCACTTGCAAGTCGGTGAATGAACACTTTGATAAGACACTTATCTTTTATTAACAAATTAAACAGATAACAACAATGGCGATGCCTTATCTTCATAATAATCATTTAACTCCGTATAGATATAAGTGGCAAGTGTAGTGTATACGTGACTTAAAAATATAGAGTTTTATTTAGCTTTGACTTGTGTGTCTCATAGTCTAAAATGCAGTTATCAACCAGCCGTGTTAACTTCACCAGCTCCTCGGTGAAACACTTCAATTATATGCAGTTTCTCGGTAAAACTCGAACCACAAAGAAAGGCATACAAGACATTATAACCATACTTGGTTTACACACCGATGAGTTAGTTCCAATAGGTGTGAAGACGCCAACCCAGAGAAGAAGGAAAACCGTGAACAAGTTAAAGCGTCTGAAAAATGACTGTTCTCTAGTATTGTATGTGCCCAGACAAAATCTTGTGATTAGAGTTTCTAAAACCAAACAGTGGTTTCGATTTACGATTATGGTCCATAAAATTGACTATCAACTTCTCGAAATTCAGTGTGATTTTAGGACCGGCGAAGTGTTTACAAAAATTTATTTGAACTGTGAAATTAACCCTTTATACAAAATGGTTATTATAAACTCATTTTACCGAGATAAAAAAATCCAGAGTAAGTAATTGTAATAGTTTTTCTGCACATCCTAAAGGTTTACTGGTAGAAAATATATTTAACATTAAGCTCGTCAACTGTACCACTTTTGCATAGTGATGATTATAATCATAATAAAGAATATAGGATAATTATCCTAGTACATAGGTAATTAAGAATTGGGCTTCTTATCGGGTTCAAACCCAGCGGCAAGTTGATGACGATTGTATCTATCACTTTCATCAGCATTTCATTCATTGAACAGCATCTCATAGTCCGCTGTATCCTTCACTAAAATTAGACTAATATTTTTTTGCTTTATTGTTAACAAGCATAAATGCAGTATTCGTACATTTTTTTTCGTCGAATGACGTCAAAATGGAGTCATTTTCTTAGTTTTAATAGCCTGCTTCTATGGGAAAAACAAAACATGGAGATATGGGTGGGACCTACCTAAGGTATAGATATTTGCAGTTTTTTTGATAATCGGATTACGTTTGTAGGTTTGGATCAATGGTAACCGCATTCCTTTTTAATCTCTTTCATTACAAGATTAGGGTTGTAGGAAACAAAAAAATATTTGTTAGATTGTATCTAGGTAGCTATTTAATTTTTTAAATTTACTTACTCTTCTGCAGTCCGCGTTACGTCAAAAGGGCGTCAAACTTCAAAATCGTATCGTATCATTACACCAACCAAATAAAATCAAATGTCAAATAGGTATTTCATTTCATTGACAGTTATTGTCATATTTTCATTTATATACTTTTAGCTTTTCGATCTTTTGGAATACATATTGAAATTAATTGAAATAGTATTTTTGCAAGTAAATTCCAAATATACTGATGATATTTGCAGTACTCGTTTCCTCATGTTTTAAGATTAAAAGCGTTTTTTCAGGTCAAATGCTTCTCAACTGGTTCATGTCATCAATCGCCGATAACAATCAAGTAAAAAACCCGCTAAATACACAAGATCTAAAAACAATAGGAATTCAGTACTGCACCTACCTCTTAGCTGCCGGCGTGCTCCGTCAGATTCCTGATAAGGATGCCCCTACTGAAGCTGTTTTTAAGGTTAGTTATAAAGTTACAAGTATTATTTTATTAATTCGAACTAACACAAACATGACAGGACATTTTTATAATGATACTTAATTATTAAGCAGAGAACCGCCCCCGCTTCTCATTGTTCTTGATCATATCAGTTGCTTAATATTGCTGTAATATCCAAAATTGACTAGACAATTGACATTTTTATATGGAAAGCTTTAACCCAAATTTAATTCTCCTGGGCGTACTGTTCATTTTTACGTGTACATAGAAATAAAGTCAGGGTGTTTGTGGCACATTTGTTGGTTCTGGTTACCAATGAAATTGACTGTTTTAACAGGGTAAACAGTGCACGCAAATTCTGTAGATTTTTATTTTTTTTTTCTGATTGAATCTATGTCTAACATGTCATTCAATATTATACAATTTGAAATACTTAATTTCTAATTAATTAAAAACTACTTTATATTATTTAATTCAATTATTAATAAACCGAAAATTATTACTTTACATTGTAACTTCTTGCTTATTTCTTGTGAGTATTTTAATATTATGTTTAATTATATTATTTACAGCCTAATCTAATGTATTATTGGACTCACATGGACGTGCCCGCTGCCCAGCCAATAACACCTGGGAAATTACAAACATCTCTATGGCCCCCTGATAAAGATACCTTCACACAAATGAAACAAGAACAAAATTATTATAGATCTGAGGATAATCAGCACTTTAGTACAAACAATAATGAAGAAATAAGTGACATTATTGAAGCCAAAAGTGTCATATTAGATTTAAAAAGGAAAATTCAAGAACTGGAAAATCAATTAGAACAACATAGATCAAATAGTTTTGAAGAAAATCAGAATGTATACAAAAATTCAATTACATCACCAAAAGATAAACACAGCAGAGGCAAAGGGGAATTACTAAACAGAGAAGTGCAAACAAATAATAATATAGAAGACCTAGATAAGCTGATAACTAAACCTGTGATAAATGCATCTAAATATGATGCACCTATAAGAACAAATGTAATTACTGATACAAATTTAGAATTAAGTAGAGAAACTCAAAATAATGAAATGGAAAATAAAAATAGATCTGAAAAAATAGAAAATTATTGTAAATTAAATAAAAGCAGAGATTATAATAAACAAATTCGAAATGATGGGTCATTGGACAATAATGCAGAAGTAGGTGGCAAAAAATTGAGTAAAGATTCACAAGAAAGTGAAAGACAAAACAACTCAATGAAAAGTTCGGGAGATTTTAGTACAAATTATGACAGTTCATCTGATGCATCATTTCTAAGTACAACAAATGAAATTATAGTTTCCCACGTGGACAGTTCAATTAATGTAATTAGTTCAGATAATGTAATGCTTAACATTGCAAATAATAATTCCAGCACTCAAATCTTATATTGCAAGACTGACAATAAAATTTCTTCTTTGCAATCTCCTTGTTCAAGTCAATCTGTATATATTTCAGAGTCAGAGTTCAGTGAGAAAAGCAAAAAGGCTATTGAATCTAAACCTAAACATACTGCACTTCATTGCAAAAATGAAGAAGAATTACCAGAAGTTACAAAACAATGCTTACAAACTGTTTCTTTACCAGTAAAGTCTGAGTCTGTACTAGTATGTCAGTCATCTGCACCACCTGTACCTCCTCCTCTCCCTGGGATGCCACCACTTCCACCTCCAATGCCAGGGACTTTGGATGGACATGATGAATCAAATTCGACAACAGTTGATCACGAAAACATCCCAATGCAGTCAGATCCTCTAGATGAGCCAAAATATTTATCAAATTCAACAGCACCATCAATAAATATTGAACCTCCTCCACTATCACAAGTTCCTCTCATGGAAGGAGTCTCCCTGTCTCCTCAACCTATGCCAGAAGTAGGAGCACCACCATCACCCCCACCTATGTTGGGTACGGGACCCACCCCTCCACCAATGCCGATAATTGGACCTCCGCCTCCGCCAATATCAGGAATGGGACCACCACCTCCGCCAATATCAGGAATGGGCCCACCGCCTCCACTGATGCCGGGAATGGGACCACCACCCCCACCAATGCCTGGAATGGGACCACCGCCCCCACCAATGCCAGGGACAGGACCACCTCCCCCTCCAATGATGCCGGGTATGGGACCTCCGCCACCACCACTACCTGCCAGTACAGGACCACCGCCTCCACCGATACCAGATGTGAGCCCTCCCCCACCACCTATGCTAGGTGTTAATCAGACAATCCCCCCCGCACCAGTTAATCCAGCCCACTCTGGACCAGTTCCATTTCCGGCGCCACCTGTTGGTGGATGGAATGTACAAAGAGCTAGTGAGTATCCAATAATTTCTTGATATGATGTATAATAGATATGGTAGTAAAATTACCCTTTTCAATATGTTGTTTCCATATGTTTTTCAATATGTATATTTTTTGTTTCACATCAGTGTGATAATGCTGCACTATTACTTGTATTAATGGAACCAATTGCGGAAAATATAAGGAAAACTTATGTTTCAGCTTTAAGAAAAACTCCAATTAAACCTGCAGCCCCTATGAACCCTTTATATTGGACTCGAATATTAGCAGCTACTATGCCACCTACAAAACAGGGAGAAGCAGATACATACAAATTAAAACCTTTG